>OVAN01006368.1:0-21433 GCA_900406275.1 Anastatica hierochuntica
AGCTGGATAGGTTCACAAGCCACCATTAACTCCTTTTATATAGTTAGATAATACTAAGACTATGTCCGCGCTACGCGTGGATTGGTGTTTGCGACTTTTTTTTAATATTGTTGTGTGATTTATTCCCCTAATCTCATTTAGGTGGTGCGGGTGGAATTTGTTTATGTCTTATTTGCGGATGAGAGCTATTTCGTTCGCTTCATTTGTGATACGGTTTTCTGGATTTTCCTCATATAATGGTGTCAAACAATTATATAGTTTATTTTGAAAGAATGTAATGGTGAGAAGTTAACTAATGTGAATATGAATGAAGTATAATGTATTGAAAATAGAGAACTCAATAGTTGTTGAAAATAAAGAAGATGTTCAAAAGGAGAGGTTGAAATAAAAAACTAAATTGATGATCTTAGTTTACGGAATTGTATTTATAATAGAGGGCGCACTCATAGTTTGTATCAGTCTGGGAATATATTTAATTGATTATTTAATCTCTATATATTATTTGAGAAGTAATTTAAAGGAATAACTTTAGATCTGTAAAGAATTACGTCAAATGTCATTATAATGTAAATATATTAAAAAATTGAGATAAAATTTCTTTAAAAATAAAATAGGTTTTACAAAAATGCTTAAAAATTTGTAATTGAAAACCTAATTAAATTTTCTTACCAAAATCTTATTTAAGTTCTCTTAATATCTTTCGAAAAATCAATCTAAAAATATTTATATTTTTAAAAATAACCAAATAAATATAAAAATTATTGATTTCTTGAAATTATTATTTTAAAAATAGTATAAAAATATATTCAAAAATTAAAATATATTTTTGATTATATAATATTAATATATAGTTATTTAAAACATAAGAAAATCCCAAGTTTTAGAAAAGAATTAAAACATAAAAACAAAATTTTAATTTAATTATATAAAATAATATGTAAATAATTAATATTTTATATTTTCGTAATGTATAAAAGTAAAATAATATTAAAACAAAGACAAACATAAAAAATAATTGTCGATAAAACCATATTAAATGTGATCTTGTCAAATACATTGTTAATTATAATTATTTTTTATAAAAGTAATTGTCTGTAAAACATATTATTTTAAATAAAATTTTTTATTTTTTTATTGTATTATTATATTGAAAATTACTCTAAAAGAGAAAATATGATTCAATCTATAGCGAGTTAATTTAGTCTACAACAGATTAATTGAGGTCTGTACAACAGATGTATACTTGGGACAAAGATGATCAATCATGTACGCATATATATGACATTTCAAATACTGACTCTCACTCTCTATATCTCGTTTTTTGCATGATGCATCGATTGCCATATAAAACCCTGCAGTTCATACTTTTGTATTTGTTTATCAAGAAAATAAAATCCTTTGAAACACTCTCCAACATATAACGTGATTTTGAAAAATTTTGGACTCATGTACACCTAGTGATTGACATTGGTAAGACATTGGAGGAAAAGTATTAAGACTGTTTAAAAGGGAAAATTAATTTTGAAATATTTACAGAGACAATGCAAGTTCAAGTAAAAAGCTGTGAACTTTGTTTTGTGATAAGACTCATTCTAACTTAATGTTCTCTCGTTTCTGGAATGTTCTTGACTTGCTTAGTATTTTGAGCAAAAAGATGGAGTTGGTTAAAACATATAGCAAAATGACACAGGGTTCACTACAAACCTCCCACTCATGAAGAATGTGACTTTATCGTTAGTATCCCATTCATCAAGTCGAAGAGGTTGTATTGTCGTTGTGATCTTGAAGTTTGATTACTCTTATCATTTCTGTAGTTGCGAATAAGATATGATCTTGGAAATACCTAGGTGAAGAAGTTAGAGGCAGAGAAGAGACTAAGAGATTAGATGACAAAATCATAATGAGACTGATTTCAGTTTAGTAGCTTTCATATGACCATGAATCTGCTTTTTCAGCACTAATCCTAGTATACTGATATTGTGGGGTCATGTTAAAAATGTGCGCAACAAAAGGTTAAAAAGAAAGGAGATGTTAACTTTGAAATTTGTCCCACCAAACACAATGGAGGGCTAAGCTAGAAAATAGATAAGAAACAAAACGCCGGAAATAACATAAACAACAAAACAGAAACATAAAACAAAAACTGCAATTTCTCAGAGGTGAGTTCAACAGGTTCGATTACGTAAAAAAATAACTAAAAGACTGAAACCAAATCCAATTTCTCAGAGTATGCTTAATCCAGAACAAACGAAGCACACTTTGTTAAACGTACCATCAAGTCGAACAGGAGCAACTCGTGACCCATGAACGTGTTCCTGGAAGCAAGAAAAAGTAAGAGCATCAAATGAGATCATCATCTTTTTTCTTTACCCGTGAGTCAAAATAAATGCTTTGCTCCGTACACATTTGAAAGAGATCTCTTTTTATGATGTTTCATGATACATCTTTATTTAATTGTTGCAAAAATAACATCAACGAAACGTAACCTTTTAATATAATACACATATGATTTTGGTCCCTTACCGTTTCTCAGTAGTCACTTCCATTATGTAACCACCAGCTGAACTTCGATACATGTTTTCAAGTCCAACCTCTAGAAAGCGACAACCACAAATTTATTTTTTCACTTTAAAATGAACCTATTTTACCCAGAAAAGATATTGGCATAAATCTCATGGATATGTCAATTTTAAAGAAGGAATAATAAGAATTTTGTCGAAAGAGATCTCAAAACAGATATTAAAAAGCCCATCTTATCGCTTGAGTATTCATTGCAGAAATTGCTATAATACTTCACATATTTTAGGTTGCTAAATTACATTTTAGGTAAATGTCATCAGCAAAGAAAATGCTCAATAAGTACAAACCTTGAGATCAAGGACCTGGAGAGTTGTGGTCTCATCAATCTCCTCTTCAAGTTTTACAATATTATGTCGATGGGAAGACCCTCCGAGCTCAAACAGTCTTTGGATTTTCTAGTCAGATGAAAAAAAATTACCCATGATGATAAATGGTGTCTAATAAAGCATTGAACACCGTAGCTACTACGCACAGAAATTACCACTTACGGGGAGAAGAAATTTCATGTCGACTATCATCTCTTACTTCATCTTGTACTTTATTCACCACTTAATACTCGTTTCAACTGATTCGTGTTTGAAATCTCTATATTGAGATCACAAAACTCAAAATTTTATCAAACAAATCCGTTTATATGACTGACCCTACAAAGTTATTACCTTGCAATGTTGAGTATACTTAAAAGAGGTAATGATCGGAAGGAATGAGAGCTGGGTTACCTTTAATAACAAAGACCGGAGTCAAATTCCCATGTTTTTCTCTTGAAACATGTCAAATTGCTATCTATCTGCCTGAGTTTAGCCGCAATCATCCGCAAATGTCACTTTCTAGGAAAAACCTGATCATGAGAATTGAGAAGATAACTAATAGGTGAGTTTGTTCATGTTGTATTAAAAAAATGGTTAGTTGTTGAAGCAATCAAATGGTTTCTTCCTCCTTCTCTCGTATCAATGTGTCAGAGTTATATTTTGGAAGCTGGATATTTATCGTCATACCTGGCTTTCTCATATCCGCAGCGGAGCGCAAACCTCGTGGTAGAGAACTCAAATTTAATTCCAGCTAGATATTGTAAAAGTGAAAGGATAAAGCTTTGAAAAGGTTAGAAGTAATTTAACAACCGAACTTGAGTAGCTGAATCGATTCCATATCATGACATAACAGTGAGGAATGGCAATCGATTCACTTATTACTTAGGAGCTAATTATGATTGGGTTGAGTTTATATTGGGCTTTTCATATTTCTTTGTTTTCTAGATTTCCTTTTACGTTTTCAATTCATAAGCGATAAGAGGATTAGTCTCGAGATGATTGATGATGACATGTCAGCCTCTTGTTAAAGTTTAAAAAGCTGATGTGGATATGCTAGGAAGCTATAATTAGCTCCTTTTTATTAGTTAGACTAGGACTATGTCCGCGCTATGCGCGGATGTGTGTTTGCAATATTTGGCATTTTAGTATTTTTTTTGTGTCTTCTCATTAATTTGGTGTGTCTGAGATTTGAATATGTCTTATTTGTCGATGAGAAGTTGAAATCTTTTTTATTTTCTTTAATGTGATTCGGTTGTTTTTGGGCTATGCTTATTGGGAGTTGCGAAATTTTTATTTTCCTTCTTTTCAAAGAATATAATGTTGTGAAGTTAATTAATTTGAATTTGAATAGAGTAGCAAATGATAAGGAGTGAGATGTAAAAGAGGATCAAAATATGTAGACATTATAAAGTGAATCATATGAATATAGATTTTGTCTATGTCCTTCATAGTGCAGGGAATGTCACTTTTCCCACTTTTTGTTTTGGAGAAGCCTTCACGTTTTTTGCTCTAGTAAAGTTGATGTTTTTTGCGCTTCTGACTGATCGCTTCCTCTTCCATCCACTGCTATTGGCCATTTCTTATGGCGTCCAGCTTTATTGACTGTCTGGTCGGTGTGGAGAATTGTGTGTGTCTGTTTTCTCGGAGGCCAAACGGGGTCGTAGAATTTGTGAGTTGTTTGTGCTTGTGGTAGTTGTTTAGTTTTTCGTTCACTAAAATGGTTTGGTTTCCAGCCTTTTAAATAGACGCTTAATAAGTTTCTGTTTGGTTTTTGAGTCGACCAATTTTGAGTGATGTCATTTATTATCATATATATACCACACTAATTTCCCGAATTCACTAATTTGTGTCATTACATTAATTCACATCTACTCCAATTTTTAAATTTATAACGCAATTATATGATTTTACATGTCTTATGTGTCTACTACTATGTTGCTCTTGGCATATATATTTTTCATATTTATTTTATTATTATTTCCTATCCTCAACTTTTTCAGTTTTAGTTTCCAAAAATTTGTGCCGAAAAAAAAAGTTTCCAAAAATTTGTAACTTCTATTTGGAAATATATTTTTAGAAATTTATTTAACACATAGTATTTTATCATTTTATTCATGTTTTTTATTTTATTTACCTTTATTTATTTCCTATCCAATTCCTATACAAAATTTTTAAATACTTAATAAATGTTTTTGTATACGCAAAATTAATAGTGGACATTTAAAATATTTAGTTAATCAAATTAAAGACGCTTGCATTCTATGGTCGATTTGTCCACAGTGCAAATGCATTTTTCTGAATGAAATATTCACCCAAATTTGTAACCACATTAAAAACTGAATTTGATCATGCTCACTCGCAGCTTTCTCTCTTGATAGTAGTTCGTTTGAGGGAGCATCTAAATTTCTTTAAGATCATATGTTATCAATAATATTTATAGTAAATTTAATTTTTTAATTATGTTATTTTTACACATACTTTAAGTAAACTAATAATTAAGAAAACTGCATATAATATTATTAAGTAAAAAATAACAACATATTTTACCGTTTTAAATTTATTAAGAAGGAAATTATTCAATTATCTTTATTTCAAAAATTATTATAATGAGAATGAATTATAAAAGTGATTGCAAAAACATAACCAACACCTAATTCGACTTCAGTGTCTTCGCCTAATTTTATTTGAGATCTATCATTCTTCAATTTTATCGCTATAACTCATCATATTCTTGTTCGGGTTTTATCTAAATGGTTTCATCATTTATATTGTATATTGATAACTACACTTACTATTCACAATTCTCTTTTGTGAAAATTTTTATGCTTTTCAATGAGTTTTAATCTTTTGAAAATATTGGCAACAATAAAGTTAAATATAGATACCAGTCTAAAGGAAAACATGATGAATTTAATCAAGAAGCCGGAGAAAGATAAATCATAAAATCTCAACAATTTTAATAATTGTTTCAAATGAATTTTTTAACTATATCCCATTTTCATTTCATATATATCTCAACGTTCGATTACTATTCATCTTGAGAGGCCAGAATTAAGGCGTTTTTATTAGTTAGAATATTGGAAACATCTATCTTTGAATCAAAAACCGTCCAAAAGTTTCTAGTAAATTAATTTATCTTTTGTTGTTAAGAGGCAACTAAAATAATAATGTCTTTGTTTCTTTAATTTGTTTGTCATATATTCCCATTTTGTGTTGCATTTATGTGGATCTTTTATTGTACTTTTAGAAAGTAGTATATAAAGTTCAGTTAGAATGTTGATATGAATTTCTTGGTTGTTTAAAATGTTATGCGGACCAATAGTTTCAACTTTAGTTATCAGCAATAAAAGATTATCATTTTAGACTTTTAAAAGCAATTTAGTAGAAATATTATAATGGCTGGTGTTATCAGTAATTAGAAAATTCTTTCTAGTGTCCCATATTGTAAGTTCTCTTCAATTATTTTTAATATCAAAGTGAAACTCCAGTTGGTTTTCGGTAAAAATCATAAATAGATAACACATTTTCAGAAGATGATGCACCACACTTAAATATTTGATTGTCCGTTATGCATTACATCTTAGAGGAAATGGATGTTGAGCTGCAGGTGAAAGAGAGAACCACATAAAAAGACCAAAAACATGAATATCTTTTTTTATTGATATCAAAACCAACCAGTAATCTAACCTCTTGCAGACTTTAGCTTAAAGTCTTTATTCCAAAATCTCTGAGTGACCTCGTACTTTTCCTTTAAAGTGCTTATATATTTACGCATATCTAGCCTCTCTCCAAACAAACTCGCATCTATGATAATACAACAGAAGAAAGGAGTCTTATATGCGCACATTGTTTATTATCCAAGAAAACGAATGTGAAAATTAATTAGCAAAATACCTGTCAAACAAACCAACTCTGAGAATCACATCAGACTGATTAAAATTAGCCTTCCCTACACACTAAGAGGAAAGACCTTTGTATCTTTGGTCATTTTATAATAATAAAATATTGACTTTAAACTTTATTAAATAAATCAGATCGGAGGAATCTTTACTTTTTCTTTTCTCTGGTTTCGACTCTGTTTCTTTGCAATCATTTTCTTGGTTTTTCTAAACCAAATTGGGTTCGGATGACCAATTTCAAATATAAGAAAGACCGATGGTTACGTATGTGGATAAGCACCCGAAACATATCTTTGTGAAGCAATTTATATGCTTATAGAACATACCTCAACACTCTCTGACTATAAATGATACCGCTGGCGGTTCGAAGAAATTACATTCCACACACCTGGTTGAAGAGTTTCCTAAGAGAATCATCCAAAATGTTGGGCAAGAAATTAGCATAAAAACCTTATTAGGATAAATTATCCTGGAGAACAGATTAAAAATTGATGGTTCTGATGTATACCTTTCTCACGGGACTTCCTTGGTATGTCTCATATGTACCTTTCTGAGCAGCAATCTCTGGAGATGACTTGAGTGCATGGTAGTATATAGTTTCAAATATGTCTTTGTTCAGTCGTTGAGCCTGACATTATTGCAAAAGTTGTTTAAGATAAAGAGAAAAATACTTCACAAAGTTGAATAGCATATAAGAAGCAAGTTTAACTCAATTGCATAAAACGACATTCCAAGAAGAATAAATGCATCGGCAACACCTTGTACACCAATACCAATAGGCATATGATGCATCTTTCAATGTTTCGGCAGTTTCCACATGATAGTGATTCACATCTATAATCTCATTTGAGATTAATAGTAACACTTGTAGTCATATGACGAAATAGAGTAAGAATGTTTTTTTAGAAGAGTCAACATCGAAATGAATATACATGAAAACTTATAGAGATGAACCAAGTAGATAAGTACTCACCTCGACTAACTTATCGAACTCGAAATAACAGTTCTTGAGCTCGAATTGCCTACAACCTTAGCTGGATGCGAATTCAAAGGGACTGCCTGACATTATCACGGAGAGCAAAATTCTTCAAAAATTTGAAACCAAGAGGTGGAACAATTTAGTGAAACCAAATTATCACTCATAACTACGTTGCAAATAATCCCAACAAATAATACAAAGAACAACAGTGTTTTTTGTGGTTTTCTATAGGTTTAGTGCAACAGAGTGGGTTCAAAAGTTCCATTGTTTTCCTCATTTACTATTGTCACACTTGGCCAAAAATTTTATTGTTTGCTTATCACTCCCTTTGTCTAAAAAGTTAATACCTTTATTCGGACAGTAATTTCTTGATTTTTGCAAATAATGCAGGGTCTCTTCAAAGATCTACACACAGACGGTAATGACAATACACAAAAGTTGTTGTCAAGGAAAAGAACAGATAACACACATTTTCTGAAGATCAACTATTTTGTTGATCTTTACCCAGACATACAAAAATTGTCTTTTTTCTTTTACTTACATGCCTCTGCTGTGTAATACACACGGAGGGTAAGAAGATGAAAGAACAGACTTTAAGATTCCAATTTTCTTTTCTTGTTTCTTTTGCTCTTTCAATCTGAAGACGTATATTTTTTAGAAACCATGAAGTGCGATAAGAAAACCAAATGTGCATATAATCTACTCACCACTAAAACGAACATAAAGAAAGTGTTGAGTTGATTCTCACTTTGTTTTTTTTTTGTTAAAGATTGATTCTCACTTTGTTGGTTGGTCAGAACTACTACTTTGCCTAAACTGAGGGGAACGAACGGTAATATGCGACTGTATTGGGGCAGGACCTAAGCAAAAGATATTCAGAAGATGAGATAACCCGATTTGGACCTAATCTTGTACTCTTGAGTTTTGATTCGTAAGATAGTAAAAAAAAACACCTGAAGAGCATACTCAAATAGATGAAGTGGTTATTGCACTGATAGCCGGTACGGAAGCTTTGGACTACAAACAATGAAAGAATTTTAATTTTAGTTTAAAATTCTACCAAAAAACATTATTCATCAGTTAATCAAGGTTTTGAAAGAGAAGACATGTAGATGAACTCAAACCTGCTAACTGCGAATGTTGGGCTTCACTAAGAGATCCCATCCGATTGTGGTGTTTAGCCTTCCCATATTTGAGAGAAACGATGGCGTGGGTGAACTCGATGGGTTGTGGGCGAAGCACTTATGCTGGCTTCTCGTCACCTTTGGATTCTATGTTCCCTCATCATATCTTAAATTGGTCCAATCGTCTTGAAGAGGAGAAAAAGGGCTAGAGTGGGAAAGGATGAAGCTTCGTTCTCTCTCGTGGCCTGTGTATAAATTGGACAGGTATGGAAACGTTGGTGCGTTCAAAAGGGAAAGCGAAGAGAATACAGTATGGAGTCATCACATCGATGAAGCTGTCATCGGATCTCTGCCACACGAAGACTTCGTAACCGCTCGAGCCAATGTATTTCACCATCAACCGCCATTGTTTTCTTTCTCTGTCGTCTCCGCCGGTGGGGTCGACGAAATCTTGGACCAAAAGTGGAAGAGCTAGATATGATCATCAAAATCAAACGCAGTAAAGACCAAATCAGACCCGATCATATGTTGATCTCTCGAGCTTTGATAAACTTACCTTAGATTTTGTCAGTAGGATGAATCTAACCAATAGAACTCTTAACAGGCTCAATGACTATGGAATATAAACGATGAATTTTGAAGGATTTAAGGTTGGCCGAGGGGAGAAGAAGCACCACCGTTACAAAGAAACATAGGGAAAGGAATCGATTCAGTTTTCTTTGACTCAACATCTTCACCGAGCGAAATTTGCTTGTGCTACGTGGAAGGGTTGAAGCTGAGATGGCAGCTTTAAAAAGAAATTAACAATTGCTGAGGTGGATGGCTTAAGAAGCCATTATTAATCCCTTTTATATAGTTAGATAATAGTTAAATAATATATGTTTTATACGTATTAACGGATAAAAACCACAAATTTTAAAGTTATAACTAATAAAAGTTCGAAAGTGTAACATTTATAAACAACTTAATGTATAAATAATAGTTTGGTTAATTTAAAAGTAAGATTTAAGACTCATAGTCCTATGTTATTGATATTTTGCTGCAATTTAAAAATTGGTGTACATATTAGAGGAATCTAAAAATCTATGCCCATAAATTTTACTAAAATGTAGAATCTTGATGGTCACAAAACTTTAAAACTTACTTTAAAACCATTGATTTAATAACAACTTTTAAACATTAAGAATAATAATGCCCAAGATAGGGATAATGTCACCTGCAAAAGCCAAGAGAGGGACACTGGTTCTGGAGAGATGATTCTTGTAGTAAAATTCACCTCTACAATTACGAAAGATTCCCTTTCAAAAGGCTGTTGTCAGCTTTGCTATAGTACCTAAAGGTTGCAAAACAAAGACAAACTATTAGTGTCACCAAAGAACCAAGAAATAGAGGAAGCAACTATCACTTGCATATATTCCCATGACAATAGCAGCACATCACAACATCTAATAGTTTTGGCATTTGCTATTCTTAAGGTGATACATTTCTTTTCCACTTTAACCAGATATAGAACCCCACATACTTAAATGAGATTAAAGATTTGTACTTACATAAGTTATTGAAGACATTTTTCTAACTGTTCAAGGTGCATCATATTCATCATCTGTTGATCCAACGTTAAAGGAAGATACCTCACCCAATTATCTACACCTCACCAATAGCTGACTACTCCTGCAAAATTAGACTTTATATGTTTGATGACAAATTTATATATTTGTGTATTTGAAAGTCCATTTACATAAAAAAATGAATGGTTAAGTTCTTATAGATCTCACATAGTTTGTTTTGTTATTCATAGTGTTGTCTTTATAGTTGTGTGAATCTATATAAAATTATTTTCTGTCTATTTTATTGTATTGTACATGTGTTGTTATTATTTGCTCTCGCATCTCTTTAATTAAGTAATATAAAGGTTAGCATATAAAATAAATTGTATCATACAATCGATTAACCATACTATATCAGATAAACTAAATATGAAAAGGATACATGTATGTAGCTTATAAAATAAAGTAAAATGTTTGTGTGATAGTTTGGGTGTTTCGAAATTATTTTATATTTTGACATAACGATTCAATGTAAAAATAAATGGTGGGAGAAACTTTGTCGATACATCCCAGCACGTCAGAGACATGGAGTAGTTAATATTTTGAAACTACTAATATTTTTTATACACACTAACCAAATATATCCATTATTCTCATACTCATATCTTGATCATTTTCAAAACGCCAACACATGCGTATACTGTTATATATATCGAGCTCTGCTTTTGGAATAATAATCAAGTTAGATAGGCCTATAGCCACAATGAAATATTGTAAACCACTTATTCCGAAATTGACAAATAAGAGTATATTAGATAACCCTATCTTTTTGTTTATCTAACAACAATCTCATGATATATAACAGAGGAAGGAACAACTTGTTACCAGAGTAATGTTGACGATATGCATAAAGGTTAAGCCATCGATAACACCGGCATCCTTTCTAGCGTGACGGTGAGAGTCATTGAAGTAAGCAGAAACAATAACTATAGCGTTCTTGACCGAAGAACCAAGGCAATCTCATGCATCTACATAAGGAGCAGCGAAGAGATCTCCTCGGCGGCCAATTGTTTCTCCTCTCCTTTATAATTGACAATGATCATAGGTTTGTCAGTAGGTCTGGAAATGATTTTGAACGGCCATAACTTCATATCACTTTGGACGGAGCTATCATTGAATCTACGACCAATCAACTTCGACTTTTGTAAAATTTTGCTGTAAGCCCAGAAACAAAGAAGAGCGTAGTGATTAACTGGAGTAATGAAGTTCAATTAATTAAACAATTTGATAAATTTCAAGCAATTCGCAGGCG
This sequence comes from Anastatica hierochuntica, assembly GCA_900406275.1. Classification (NCBI taxonomy): domain Eukaryota; kingdom Viridiplantae; phylum Streptophyta; class Magnoliopsida; order Brassicales; family Brassicaceae; genus Anastatica; species Anastatica hierochuntica. Next base: position 11,750 of record OVAN01006368.1, read on the forward strand.
ATGAAAACAGAGCTTTGATTGAACTAATTATTGTACACCGATTTAACAAAAAAATTCGTTAACAACAAGAAAAGGATAAAGCAATTGGGCTCTTTTCGGAAACAAAATATCTAACAGCAAGCAAGTAAAGGAGTGAATAAATATATACTTGTTTAAGAGAACCACTGGAGGAGTTATATGAATATTCACAGAAGAAAATATGGTATGATATTGGATATTTGCGGCATAAGGGCATATCGTTTTTCTTCCTTACTTCATATTTTCCTTCTAGAGCTTCTGGAGGGAGATCATTTGTGTCCTGAATGTATTACAACTAAAATTTTGACCAAAAAAAGGTTGAAAGAGAAAACAGATTGTAAGACAAACTCATGCAGATACCAACAAAACAACCTCTCTTAAAGAATCACATAAGCAATAGTTCTTACCTCTTGGATGTCTGATGCATAGGCCTTCTCTGAAGAAATATTCTCAAGCCTATAAAAAGTCTCACTTGAGAGGAACCCAAATCCGCCTTTCTAGGTTTCATTGGGACGACGATTTTCAGAAACTGGCAAACAATGAAAGCTCTTAAGCCACTGTTTAGCCCGAACTTAAATTTTCGAGTGCCCTTTTGCAATCCATATATATGGAGACGGTTGAAATAAACATAATCATCAGCAGTATTTAGTTTTGGAAATTTCCACTTTATCCTCCCTTAGCTTACATGAACCGCATAATCGAGAACTGCGACCAATGTTGTCATTTAGTGGAAGATTAAGGAATCCCCTCTTTCAGCTGAGTCTAAAATTTTCATCGGGGTAAGAGAATTCCTCATAGGTATTTGTTTTGGATTCGTAGAAGTTTTGGGTGTGAGAGCTTTATAGGAATGAAGTAGCACGAGTGGAGGAAGAGGAGGCATATGAAGCGTGTATGGCTATTAATTGGCCCATAGTAAAGGTAAGAGATATGGAGGGAGATGAAAAAGTAGTGAGTAATGGTCCGCTGTTGCGTTACGACTGATAAGTTTCAGATTAGTTTGAGGAAGACAAAGGGGAAAGGGACGATGTTTGTTTTTCTTGGGCTGTTGTTAGGGCTTCCATATTATGTGAAGATGGGGCTTCTAGAGTTAATTGCAAGAAGCGACGATAATCTCGCTAAAAGAGAGTTTAGTAAGATGATTGTCAAGTTGAGGGCTCTCAAGAGAATGCTTAGGTGGATAGTCTTAAATTGCTTAAATAAGAACTTTAATTAAAAAGAGAGTTTAGTAAGATGAGGTGTCAAGTTGAGGACTCTCAAGAGAATACTTAGGTGGATAGTCTCAAATTGCTCAAATAAGAACTTTTAATTAGTTAGACTAGGGGATGACACGCCCTACGGGCGAGCGAAGATCTAATAGATTTTATAGTTTCAAAATTAAATATTTTGATTATGAAATATATGATAAGATAACATAGTAGAATATGTGGAGAGAATGTGTTGAGAGAGTGTGTGAGACTAAATAGACTATCAGTTCGACCTGTTGTGATTAGTTTGTTGACAAAAAAAAGATAATATAACATAATTTAATTATTCAAATAAAAATGCTAATGTACAATTATTGAAAATTTATCTCAAATATATACATATTTCGACTTTTTGATAATAAAATTATATCTTTAAAAGAATAAATGTTTTTATAATTATTCTTGCTATTACTTAAACAATAGTTTTACAAATGACTCTTATGTATTTTCTCGTTCGCATAAAATAACATGGATAAAGAATATGATATGAATCAAAAACAATTACGACTAATTTAAATTTTATGTATAATATGTTTTATGAGATCTAAAAAATTATAAATTAAATAAATAATTAATGTTTTACCAAAAAGTTATGATTTAAATATATTAAACTAATTAAGAATGATTTATATATTTATTATACTATATATTTTATTTATTGTTTATGTGAGACGACCACCTAGTTGTATTTAAATGAAAAGAAGGAAATTTTTACAAAGCTTTATGCTTAGTGGACTTAATAATGCCATCGGCCGATCATATAATAATCCCAACAAAAACAAAAAAGAACAATGCTTAAATCCAACTCTTCGTGAATCATATGATTTTTATATAATGCCTTTGGTAGATCGGATCATATGATTTTAATATATTTAGCTGAGCAAATGTAGTGATTCCTTTCATTTCAGCTATGGTATTGCGTAGCCTGCCAAACAAGGAGAGTAAGTATTCTCGTAGTTTTGAATTTTAGGCTTTCCATTGTGCACAGTGTGAAGGATGAATTTTATGTAAAACAAACAGAGTCAAACTTATCTTTCTCTTTTCTTTAAATTTAGCAGGCTTGAACTTCCGTCAAAATCTTTACCCTGCGTATAAAAGTTATCATCCTCCCACACCTGATACCATAGTAAAAGGACTTGAATATCTCAAAGCATCCATCAAGGCAATGTCTATAAAAGTTATAGATGTAAATTATACACTTGTTTGTCAAGTCAACATTTTATATAAAAGCTTAAGTGAAGCTAAAAAGGAATATGGTTTCAGTCCCAGAATTCTAACCACATGTGGTTAAAAATATTAATTGTTACTCCTAAATTGATAACTATTAGATGTAATATTATTTTTTTTACCATTTATGTAGTTCAAAATCTTAATAAGAGAAAATAGTACTGAGAAATCTAATGAGCTCGTCGGGTACTTTCATCATGACTGTTTCCAGCTTGGCAACAGCAGAGAAGGCGGCTGCAGTTGGCATACCAATGCGCCTTCAACAATCATGCAATGAGAATGTGATAATAGGAAAGAAGGTAAGTATGATAATAGATGTAGCATTTTTGAATTCTCGTATTTCCGCAACATCCACTTCGATCAAAACTTGAGTCGCTGAAGTAGAGTTGTGGTTGTCATTATACACCATTGTTATTTTCTACACTACAAAGTCCAAAGACAGCAACAAAACTTTATCAATTTCTTTAACTAATAACGCACATGAACAAAGACAGACAATATAATCTATTCAATTGAGAATGGAACTGATCAAGTGGAAGAAGCAAAACACAATTAATTAGTTATAGAACTTTCTATTGTATGACATGAATTTATGTTTTGTAGCGTTCACATGGCTTCCTAATTCTAATGCACCATCAACATCACAAACATAAAACACCAACATATAGAATTATATTATCAGATCAATACCAATCTCAATAGATGAAACTGATAGTGGTAGCATCTATGTGAGATTGGAAGGTCGGTGAGGTTACCTCCTAGTATTTTCGGGATCATTGTGGTGAGGAGTGCGGTACTCGCTATCGTTCTGCCGCTTGCAGACTTGTGCGACAATGTTAGCCCAAAGGTAAAAACGAATGCTCTCGCCGCTGCATTTTGCTATTTTTCCAATGGAGGTGGCGTTGAAGCTATGCCATCTGATCATTCTACGATTTTGACCATTGAAGTCTGTTCGTGGTCGGTAACTTTGTATCACTCCTTGTTGGGCCTCACCATGAATCTTCTCAAGGTGTACACTGCATTAACCTTGAGGTTTTCGACGAAACGGGAAATCCTGTTAGCATATATGAATCCCACCACCATAGTAGAATGCTCAACACAGGTTAGAGAGTGGATTAAACGTGGGTTGGTTTTTTCATATATTAGAATTAAACGTCAAATTTACAGAGAGAGGCGTCGTTGGGTGTACATACCTCGAAGTCGATAAAGAGAAATTCGATCCCCGTAAGAATATTGTCCTTCTTGAAGTTCCTCCCCTCCCATAAGTGGAGGAGCCAGAACAAAATGCCACCACCGCAGAATTTGATGTTTTTCATCGGGGGTGTTGAATGTTTTGGCAACGTGACCTGCCATATCTGCTGGTTGGGTCGTTATGGAAGTTTGGATGTGAGTAGGTGGAGACAGATAATGGTGGGTTTATAATATGGTTGTGGGGCGTTCAAGGATATGCAAGCTTCCTCCATTTTGAAGCGTTTTTAGCAATAATAAGTGTGGAAGAAGGAGATGGGAGGTTTCGATGGTTAAATGAGGGAGATCGTGGGTTCGATGTGTAACGCCCGTGAAGGAATAGAAGGAGGAAGCTGATGTGTCATAGCTGATTAGGTTCTGTGAGGTAGAGGAAACGAAGAAGACGATTTGAGAATAATTTAGGGGGTTTAGTGGGCTTTCTCGAAGGAAAAGTTTGGGCTTAGTTTTAATTAAGGAGAAAATATCATATTGGTCTTACACAATTATTATGTGTGTTTTCGTGCGTGAATGTGGTGGTTTACTAACGTGACATCTCTAGGAAGGAGATAAAGTATGTGATGTGGACACTCATATATGCCTCTATTAGCTCCTTTTATATAGTTAGACTAGGACTATGTCCGCGCTACGCGCGGATTTGTGTTGTCAATTTTGGTCTCTCTTGAATATTTGGGTCGATATTGCTTGTTGTTTTTGATTTTTTGTGTTTATTTCTTGTTTTATTTTAGAATGTATCATGGTAAAGGTTTTATTTTGAATATCAATGTAGTAGCACTTTGTTAAGTTTAAAATTTCGTAAAGATGTGCATAAATCTAAGGGAGAAGACTAAAATATTATTGTAGTTTTAATTTGTTCGGAAAAAAGAAAAAAATCTTAAGGTAATGGTGAAAAGTACTAAACCACATGATTGCTAAATTGCGCAATAAAACAACTTCTAGAGATACATATCTTCTTCTCTTCTGGACTCTGTTGACAATGTATAGTTAGTTGAGATATTGGTATTATTGATACTAGAAAGGTAATTTTGTTCCACGTGATTGGGACAATGTAGTTGTAATGTAGTTTTTCGGTTACATTTGACAAACTCTGATTCAACGAAGTTGGATATTATACTCTAATGTTCCAGAAATGTAGTTCAATGTCGAGAATTTAAACTGTTGAACAATGTAGTGTAGATTTGTATAGGCATATTTAGGTTTTTTCTGTGTTGGTTTATTTATATTTTGCGTCATCGATTTTTACATTATAATAAGTTTTAACGAACTGGTTATTAGAGAAACATTATCTTTGAAGTAAATATTATTCTATAATTTTGTTTGAAACTGTGTTATACAAAAGTAATGTAATCTTATTAGGAAATAGTTAAATGTATTTTAGGTTTTGATTTCAGTCTAAAATTCTTGAGCTCATGTGTTGCATAATATGATTCTAACAATATAGATTGTATTTTTTAATTTGTTTTATTAATCTGGCGTATGTTGTCATGAGAAAATTAATATTTTCTTTCTCGTCATGTAAAATGATTAAGTGTTGTTGTAAAAGTTTCAAAAATAATTGGTATTGGCGGAAGAGCGTGGCTTGTACATCCCACAAAAGGAGATAAGAATTTTGTCCACTACCATTTTAGGTGGTTATTGGTGTTACGTTAATTAAATTATTTGGGTCTTCAAAATAGGTGATGTATTTGTTACAATCTACTCTATTAAAATAAAATCACTCTAATTATCTATCATACAAAGTCTAATTAGACAAATTATTATTAGTAATTTCACAAATTAAAACATATACATCTAAACTATTAAACATATAATATTTTCAACTAATTAATCTAATTTTATCACGTATGAATATTTTTCAAATAAAATTTTGAAAATTATAATTAAATTTAAAATAATACACAAAATAATTTACAATTAAATGTGTATATAATAAAAATATATGCACGCACAACATGGACTAACCCTTGCTTTAGTTTAAGACGGAATAGAATGTTCAGATGGTCTTTTGAGAGATCTTGTGATTTGATATTTATGGATTTCGTCTATATTCGCAAGTTGCATTGTAAATGTTAGAGCATTTATAAAAGAGTCTTTATATATTCAAATATGAAGTTTCACTCCTCATAATTTTAAATTTGAAGTTTAATATTTTTTATTTACATTTTAGTCTCTACAACTACATATCACATTTTTATTATTGAAATGTTTTTGATCCTTAAAAATTTTAAATCTCATAATATTTCAAATATGTTCTTATAAATTTAAATTCTACACATATAATTAAATAAAAATTTAAAATGAGATTTATAAAATTTTAAAATTAGTCTTAGACAACAACAATATTACATTCAAGAAACATAATAGAAAAAGAATAAAAATACATGAAATTAGACTTAGATTTCTTGTAGTTTAATATTTAATTATGTATTTCTATGTAAAATTTTATTACTTTAATGTAACATTTTATGAATTAATATTTTTTATATGTGTTATTTATTTATAAAAGTTCAATGAATTTGAATTAATTATGATAAATATAAGGGTCAAAATATAAAATCAGTACTTTTGAAGTTAAGTTCAAAAATTTGCTTTTAAAGAAGAACATCTCTACACTGCAAATATGAAATTTTGGAAACTTAAAAATGAAAATTTTTTTTTGAGATAGTAGTTATATATTTGGATGTTATTTTCTTGTTAATGGTATTTTATTTTCGTCCGAATGTACTTTCAATTGAACGAAACAAAATCATCAGTTTACACCCCATCATAAACCACAAACCACATTATCTAATAAAAAAGCAGCACATACTTTCGTTCCACAACCTCTTCTCTTCGTGAGCTCTGCACATTTCATATTCCTTTCATTTTCAATACCTGGAAAATGATGCACTCTAATCTTTAAAGGTAGTTTTCCGTTCTAATTTTAAAAGAACCCATGAAGAAGAACGATTTGAGTTTTTTGTGTGTGTGTACAATTTCTTTTATTAATTAGTGACACTTCATTTATCTTTAGTTAAGTATTTATTTTCATGAATTTCCCTAACTATGCTGTCAAGTTTGAAGTAGAGGTTTCAAAAAGCTGATTTTGATACTCTTAGATCGCTGGGTACTTAGTTTGTTTCATTTCATTTGTTTTCTTAAACAATTAATTTATCGAACACATATACATGAACACACACACACAAATATATATATATATATATAATTGTATGCGTATCCATGAAATTGAAAAGGATTCGTGAGTCGTGAGTGGGTCTATATGTTGTCAATCGAGTACTGATTATAACATTTCTATTTTTACTCACATTCACCACTTCACGAGCATTCCTAACAGTTTTATCTATTTTTGAGACGTTCTTCGTTTTCTACTTTCTCTTGCCGCATCCCCTCTTCTTTTGTCATTGCACCTCCTTGAGCTCACATTACCATTCTTCCTCTTTTCTATGCTCTTCCATCTCTTTCTCATATATTTTAACACCTTCATGTTAGAAATGTTATAGAAGAGATAACTATAGCCTTTACAACTCAGTAGATTTTAGAGGTTACGCACCTGTGAATAGCTCCAATGTTGTTGGGATGCTTTGTGTCCTTGTAACCCCAAAAACATCATATTCTAGTTCAAATACATTCCATGATCTATAATGACAGGTTTCAATCTTTGTCATCTGAGAGAAACCAAAAGAAAACAACTCCAAAATCTTAGTTAATATAGAAGCAAACAAAAGATAAAAGAAAGCAGCTAAAGACCTTATTATGTTACACATATTGCTGGAAGTAGTACTTTTCATGTTCTTCCTACTATAAAATATAATTCTTGCTTCACTGCATTGTACTGTTACGTGGGGGTACACATAACAGTTGATACTTCCTTGAAATTTAAAAGTGCATGGGGAGAGTAATAGATGAAGACACTTTCCATGACTTTCCTTTCTTTATACCTCAACTTTTGCTTTCGTTTTCCTCCGACCAAACCTGTGATTGGCTGCGTGTATGTTACCTCTCATGTGGTTTGCACATCTGTTTATTAGGATCCCTTGATGAGACATTCAACAAATAATGGGAAGACGTTATTATGATGAATTATGTGTTACCTTTGATCGAATGCTACAGAAGAAATCTCTTCTTGTGTTTCTCTTCTCTCTTCTTGTCTATAATCCAAGATTAGTGATGAATTAGCAATTAATTAATTGATTAAGATCAAAGATAAAAAAAATTAGTGAAATCAGTGAGATGCAAAGTCACTCTTTCTGCTAAGCTATGTGAACATATGAGAGCTTCTCGGTCTCTTCCAAGCTTTTGTTCTTCTTCTTCACCGAGCTTTTAACCTGGATTCATCACTGAGCTTAATAAGCAATCTGATGAACCTAAGAATCGAATGTCAAAAACATTTTGTCTCACCTTTTTATCGAGTTTTTTCCTCTTGCGAGGTCGAAAGTTAGACGGGAAATTCAAAGTCCCTAAAAGGCGAGACTAAGGAGCAATACCTACACAAATTCTGGCGACGTCAGCTTGAGTAAACGACGAATCAGTGAAATAGAGGAGCTCAACGGCTTGGGTAGCCGGAAGCTCAAGCAAAGGCATGAAGGAACCAACGGTATCGGGAGGAGGTAGCTCAAGCAAGGCTTTGATTCTTCTTCACTAACATTTGCCTAAGAAATCATCGGCTTGTTCCATAGCGGAGGCTGATTTGGAGGCGCAAATATGTATGATTTGCAATAAGGGTTTCATATTCTTTGAATGGGATGGCTGGCTTTTGAAGGTGTTTAAAAGGACTGTGATATGCAGGTTAGATTGGAGGAGATGAGGAGGTGCAGTCATGAATGCAACATAATTGGTGGAGTTAATTACCAGCCGGGAAGGTGAACAGAGTTGTAAAACGGCAAGGGGAAATGAACATAATTGGGAAGAGGATGAAGTCTCGTGGTTTGTAAATATCATTTGGTGATGCTTGTGCAAGATGGGCCACTGAGTCACAGGCCCGAGTCCGTGAGCCTAAATGTGCTGGGTTTAATGGGAGGAGGAGTGCGTTTTAAAGCGTAATAGATAGAGCTGACGTGGCGAGATGGAGGGCTTCCTCCTCTTGGATGACGTGGAAAGTTGTGAGGTTAAAGTTTTGTCTTTCTAATTAGTTAGATAAAATTCAATGTATCTTAAAAATTATATTAAATGTACCTAATGAATATTAATATTCTTAAATATGAATAACATTGGAATATTTCAATATCATTTTTATCTAATTATCATCAAAACAATCTATAAAAATTTTAAAATCAAAATTTAAATTAACCTATAAAAGAGGTTATAAAATAACCTATGAAATAGGTTATAAAATCCCGTTACTATCAAATAGGGTAGCAAAACACAAATTGATTCTTAGAGAGAACCCTAACACAAGCGATTCTTGCGGATCAAAAGCTATATTACTCCTCTCCCACAAAACTTGAACCAAAATACTCCTCCCATTTAATTCTGTTTCATAAAAAATAATAAAATAAAAAAATGGTAAAAGTCTAAAATCTCTACCCTATTTGAAATATTTACAACCCAACCAGGATTATCCACTAACTCGCCCGACCCGACCCGTGTCCCTCCCCCTTTTTGTCTCTGTATTTAAAAAAAAAAGAAAACGACAAACCCTTCTCATTTTTCAAATCAGAATCCCATCACGACACTTCCCTCGTGTTCTTCACATCTTCGAGTGGGTCGAAATTGGTAAAACTTTCTTGCGAATCCAGTAAGTTTCCTTCTATTTCGAGTTGTATTTATTTAATTTTCGATGAGTTTCGTTATGAATTACTTCGAAAGTTGAATTCGATTTCATCTTTCACAAACTTAGGCTTCGTTGTAGTTGAGTTTGATTAATCTCTTCTTTGATTTTTTAGGTGTTCGAAAAAGTTATGGCTCCACGGTGTAAGAACCCGGAGTTCTCCCTAAATCGCAAACCTAGAAG
>OVAN01006369.1:0-21180 GCA_900406275.1 Anastatica hierochuntica
ATTTCCTTACGATTCCCATCTTCGAAGGAGGAAACATTGTTTCCGAGACCTTTTTAGGGCATTGATTTCGTCGGGACAGTTTTTGACCTCAACAAAGTTGAGTTCTGGAGCATTATTTGATCTCACCTCTTTAATAGTAGTATGAAACTTATTCACAATGAGCTGAACAAATTGAGGAATGATTTGAATAACTTCTAACTTATGCGTCAGAAGATAAACTCATGTTGCCCGAGAATAATCATCAACAATAATCAAGAAGAATCTGAAACCATCATAAGAACTAACTCCAAAAGGTCCCCATGTATCAATGTGGATCAAATCAAAAGCTTTGTTTATCTTGTTATTCCGAGATATAAAAGGAAGATGTCTTTGTTTAGCCAAATGACAAGTTTTACAATGAACTTGTCCTGATGTTTTATTCCTTGAGAATCAAATAGACAAAGAATCAGCCATAGAAGCAATTTTTTTATAAGAAGGATGTCCCAACCTTCAATGCCATAGATCTTGATCCACTTTGACAGTAGCATAAATTGCAGGAGACTTTTGAGATAGTTTGGAAGTATCCAGATCCAAGAAATAGACATTGTTGATGAGTTTACCGGTGCTAATCATCAACTCCCTTGTAAGATCCTGAATTTCATATCCAAAAGGATCAAACCAAACACCACAATGTAATTTTTTGACCATAGAACTTACGCTTAGTAAGTGAAAGTTAAACTGAGGGATGTAAAGAACTTAATTGAGAATGATTTTATCTGTGAGACGAATAGAACCTATTCCATATATCCTAACAGCCAAACCAGTAGGAAGTTCCACTGTAGTATCTAGTATAGGAGTGAGATGATGAAATAGATCTTTATCAAAAGAAATATGGTGAGTAGCACCAGTGTCCATAACCCAAGTATTTTCACTTACTATTTTAATATTGTTTGTTCTCCTTTGATAAACTGCATAATATAGAGGGATAAAAGATACCAGTCATTTTACAAACTACAGGAGTTGTGCTTCAAGCAGTTCCATATGAAGAAACCTTACTAATAATATCATTTGTAATAGGCTGAGGTTGAGGTTGATTTTTGGAACTAAGAAAAGCAACTGTATTCAAAATTTGATCCTTTGACAAAGATACACCTTCTTCTGTGTCTGGTGCACAAGTACTAGAAAAAGTGATATTGGCTTGAGGTGTAAAACGTTGAGTCTGAGAGTAACTAAATCTTCGATTCCTTTGTTTCCATCCAGGAGGATATCCATGAACCTTGTAACATTTGTCAATCGTGTGACCAGATAAACAACAATGAGTACATGAAGGTCGATTTCTTTGATAACCAGCTTTAGAATTTTGTTTTTGATATGGTGCTTTGACTTGAAATGGAGAAGGATTCAGGTCATAAATAACTCGTTGAGATTCATTAGATTCAAGCATGTTGTAAATTTCAGAAAGAGTTGATCTCGGTTTCATGTTGAGAATCTGACCTCTGATGTTGGCAAATTTATCATTTAATCCCATAAGAAATTGAGTGATGCGAGTAGTTTCTAAGTCATCCAAACATTTTATAACTTGAGAGCATCTGCATCCTCCACTTTCCATCTGATTCTTTGTGCAAGCAAGATGTTCCCATAATGTGATCTTCTTTGTGTAATACTCAAAAAGAGTCATAGATCCTTAGCGTAAAGAAGATATTTCTTGCTCCAAGTTATAGATCTGAGGAAGATTACTTTTATGGAAATGTTTGTAAAGATCATCCCAAATTCCCAATGCATCTTGGGAATACAAAATGCTAGCATAGATCTGTTTAGAAACAACATTAAGAATCCAAGCCTTCACCATACTATTACATCTACACCATACTTTGTAGATAGGATCATATTCAGGTGGACGTGGAAGAGAACCATCAATAAAACTAATCTTGTTCTTAGCTTCTAAGCTAGTGCGCATTGTGATTATCCAAGAGTAATAGTTTTTGCCAGTTAAAGTCTCAGTGACAATAGACATACCATGATGATCTCTAGAATGAAGATAATAAGGATTATGTTGATTATCAATTGAATTGAGACCTGGACTTTAATCTGGAGTTGAATCTCATATCAGATCTTTGTTTCTTCTTGACGAAGATCGTTGATGAATCGGTGAATCATTGTCTGAATCCTGAAGGTTTGATCGATTCGTGAGCCTGGTTCCCTTCTTCGGCATCGTGATATTTGATGTAGAATCGAAGAGGATGAACACTACAAGCTGAAGTGGAAGACGATCGAAGATATTTGAGTTGAAAAAAAAAAATTCTCGAGAAAATTCTTAGCTAAGAAAGTGAAAGAGAAAGTTTTAGTGCTCTGGTACCATTTTAAAAAGTTTGTTGTATTGTCATTAAGCTTAAAATGTCTCTTTACATCAGTTTATATATCGACTATAATGTTAACAAAAAAAAACAGAGGAAACAGATAGTTTGTTACTCTCCAACTAACTCCAACTAACTTCTAACTGTCTTTCTTTTATCTTCGTACACGTGTACGATGGAGATACAATTTGATAAAAACATTTAAATCGAAATAAGTCCAAATCAAAAATCAACCAAAAAGAACTGCAAAAATTGATTTACTAAAATATTGAAACGCGGGATCCTAAAATAAGCACCATGCCATCCCAATATCTTCAACTACCCCATAGGTTCATTTGTCAAGAGAAAAAAAGAGTGAAACGGTATAACTGAGTGAGTAGCAGGATAGTTTTGTTACTAAGAATAAAAATGGTCGCATCCATAAGGAATTGGAAAACTCATATTGATTATAAAGACCTCACTCGAAGCTAAGAAATTCAAGGAGATGGATTGGCGTTTAGAACAACTCATTAGATTATAAAGACGTCACTAAAAGATTAACAATTCAAGTAGTTGGGTTGGTGTCTAGGTAAATTTTTTCAATAATTAAATAAGACAAAAAACTCAATTTTGAGGTGTATATCAAGAGTTAGACTAATTTTACTGAAGACTGATCTTGTTGGCTCGCAAATAAATGATGTTCAAGAATGTCAAAATAAAAGAAAGACCACTTTAGTCTTGAACCAGACATTCACCATATAAAAACTGCTTCGTTCCAAGCAGTTTCATGTCCAAGAAATGAAGTCAAAGCGCTTCTACCCCAAACCAAATATAGAGAGGTCTAAAGACCCAATTTTTAGCTAATTGACCTATCAATTTGAAAAACTATTTATACTTTCTTTTAGCTTTTTTATTTCAGTGAGAGTGGTAATGTTAGAGTCAAATAACTTCCTTAAGTGGCAAGGATGAAACTCTTAAAGGTTGTGCCCTTTGTAGCCTCCAAAGATCTATTATCATCTTCAATATATTTATATTCACCCATAAATCTATCTTCGCCTCTCTCTTTTAATTGATATTATTGGTTGTTCTTCTTCTTATTTTCAAGTTTACATAAAGTTTCTTTTGTCAAAATAAGTTTACATAATGTTACATGATTAGTTTTCATGTTAGACTGTAACTAACAAAGAGTTTATGAGCTTGCTTGACTTGGATCTCAAATCGATCAGGTTTTATCAATAAGATTATCACCTTTGCTTATGCTTTAATTCTTTTCACTTACTATGCATGTTAGTGAATTGATCTTATGTTATTATGTATTCAAAAAGCTTGTCATACTATTGCATCTCGTATTAGGAAATAAAGTAGATCAATATAGAATCGTGAACAATCAATCGTATACACTAGTTAATGCATACTTGTCTTCTATAAGGACTATGCAAAATTCGAGTCCATTGATTTTTAAAATCATATCCTTCATTGATATATCTCTTGTACATAAGCATGCTAGATTAGGATTTCATATGTATTATAAAAACCATAAAATTAGAAAACAAAACACCGTATGCATGGTTTCTTCTTAGCTTAATCCGAAAACCAATAGTTCTTTAACACAATTTACACACATCATGTTTTTTGGCACTTTTTTGGGGATTAACTTTAGTTGCCTTTGAATTTCGCTGCAGGATTTAGTCTAATTAAATTTTCATTCATTTTTATGTAAAAGTTTTTCCATTTTTTTTACTTGGAGTTTCAATTTAATCACTAGGTTTAGTTTCGATTTTTCCTTTTAGTATTTCTCTATGAAGTTATCTGTTTTAGATTAGGAATTTTAGCATAGCTTAATGTTTTCCTTTTTGTTATTAACCATTTATGTAATTATATCTTTTGCTTTTGAAATCTGAATTTCCTTTTTGTTCATACTGCCTTTTCTATATAATGCTCTTTTGCTTCTTAGAGAAAACAAGAGAAAAAACCTAAAAACTTTGAAAACCACCTATTTTTTGAAGCTATGGCCAAATATTTTAGGAGCTCTTGCAACCAATATCATCATTCAATTTAATTTCATGGAGGATGTAGAGTATTTTCCCCCCCACAATATTCATCATAGCGAAGAAACAAACAAATTGTTACGGAATGGAGAACAATTTAAGGCCTGGTACCTGCCATGAATCAATTTGAAGAGGATTTTTCTTAGACTCAATACCAGTTGAAAGACGGAACTATTTCAAGCAAGGAGGAGCAACACTTCAAATAGACCATTAAAGCGTGCAAACGATGGTCCTTACTACAACTCTCCGTGTTTAGTTTGCCATTTTCGGTTTTCGAGTATGCATAATGAGTGAGAAGTAAAGTTTAATCACAAACAGTAATATCCCCCAAACGTGACTAACAAAAGTGTTGTCTCCTTCGGATACAATTTCGTTGTACACACCATGCAACCTAACAATATTTAAAAATACAAGTAAAAAATTTTAATCTTGTCATTGTTAAAACGAAAAATCTGTAACCGACAAGCTAGGTAATTATAAATGACTAGGACTATGCTCGTGCTACGCGCGGTTTTGTGTTTTATATTTTGGTCTCCTCCTTCTTCTTCTTCATCTTCGTGGATCCAGTTATGTTCTGCTCTTTTCGTTGTTGCATCTTCATCTCTAGCACCTTGTTCTTCTTCGAATCGGTGAGTTTCTTAGATCTTTGTCTCTGTCAATCTCGATTTCTTTTCATCCTTATTGAATTGAATCCCAAGATCTCACTCCTTGTACTGAACTTATTAGGTGATTTCTATAACTCAATCATCAATGCTTAGAAAATTTTTATAGAGAAGATCAAGTTGATGTTGAAGCAAATCTCGAGCTTTTAAGGTTGCGTAGAATTTGCTATTAACATTTCTTTGTGATTGTGGTATAAGAAGAGTTGATATAGAGAACATATTACCTGTCGTTGTTAGTGGAGGCGAGGAAGCCCGGCTTCTCTTACGGCCGCTTGAAGACTCCATATGTTGTTTGTGGTTGGGCTCTGCTCCGGCTGGATGTGTTGGATTTTTTTGGTGGATTCGATTTTCGAGAATGGCGGTGTCGAAGAAAGTATGTGATAAAATGTTTGTGTTATAGGATGTTGCTAATTTTTTTGTAAACTGTTTTGCTATGTTCTTTTAAATAGGTGGGGGTCCATTTGGTGTGAACATCTAATTTGAGTAACTATGTTGAACGGCAGAAGGGATTTGTGGGAATTTAGAATCCGTGATGAGTCAAAACATTAATGCTAGAATATTGAACATTTAAGTTTTTTAATTATTTCGGTTTTTGTTATGACCGAAAATTGTTTCAATCTTGAATTTTTTTAGAGAAACAAAAGATAAAAATCTACTAGAAACTTGTGCATGATCTTAGGGATCGTAGATCTTTCTCAAATGTCAACTTAATAGAAACAATATAAATATTTAAAATGTTTTGATGTGTAATTGTTGTAACATTATTATTAATAATATTTGTTGGTCGTATTTTATTTTCCCTTCTAGGAGGTTAATGATATTATATACCTCCTGTTATGAATTTTATGTGGTTAAAGTTATTTAAATATAAAATGCGTGAAAGAACGCTTTGGAAAACATTTTAATAGATTGGGAAGGTAGATTGGTTACGTTGTTAATTCGTTTTTGGAGATTCGTTTTTTTTTTGTTATTCGGTTTATGTAAATTAGGTCACATTTGGGATTAATTTATATTGGTTTTTGTTTGGTTATGGTTTAGGTTCTTTGACTTTCGGTTTATTCTAGTTTTAATGTTATTAACCCATTCGGGAATATATATTTTATATAATAAGTTTGTTTCAAAGCCAATATTATGTTTTTTCAAAAAAATTGAATATACGAAACAACATAAATTAGTTTACTAACAAATATTAATTATGTTTGCATAGTAGAATATTTAAATATATGGTTAACCTATTTTATATAAAATGCTTATTGTAAATAAGGTTCGGTTTATTCAGTTAACCATTTTAAATTCGGTTGTATGTGGTTCATAAAAGATAGATTGTGTTTTGGAAAATCTTTTGTATCTCGTGTTTTTAATTGTTTGGTTTGAATTTGGATTGAAATTGTTCGGTTCGGTTAACGGATACACATACTTCTAGTGTAATAATATATGATTGTAGAATATTCGTTGAGGTCGAGCATTTTAATGGAGAAGAGTAAATTTTGGATAAAGTTTCTGATGTTTTTAAGAAATATTTTTCGGCCTCAATTGAGAAGACTTTTTTCCTTTTTTTTCTTCTTAATTTTTTGTAACTATTTTTGGTAATTTATTTGTTAGGTACATAAAGGTCCTAAAGAAACACTTGGCATGTAACCCAAAGGATCGAGTTATGGGCATTTATTATACTTTTGCGAAATTAAAAAATAAGAAACAACAACCGAAGAACAATTAAATATAGTAAGAAGTTTGAGTAGAACTTGTTTTGAGGATAATATTATTGGGCAAATGTTATAACTGGGTTTTTTGTTATGGGAATGTAAAGTAGACATTTTATTATGTTTGGGCAATTGAAAATGTATCCGCTCTAGTAGGTCGCGATATCCTTTTGCTACTGTACTTTTTGATTGCCTCTAGATTAGTGTCAAAGTAGAATCTTGTTCTTTGTGTGGCCTCAAGATTTAGATGACCTATATCCATGGTGTGTACCCAAAACTTAGTAGTTATAAATAAAAAGAACTTTACTATTTTACGAAGTCTTCATGTATACCTTAAAAAAGTTATATGTTAAGACTTGTAGCTACCATAACTTTGTGTCGTCTATCTTCTATGTGTTGGTATTGACGAAAAAGTGAAGCTTGTGCACCCCACATAGAAAGGCTGACATTTTGTCCCCTGCCAATTGAAGCGATTTTTGGTGTTACATTAATAGAATAATTTGGTAGTTCCAAAAAAGGCGTTGTATTTGTTACCGTTGTAGTTTTAGATGCAGTATAATTTTTTTTTACTCCCATTGGGGATCTTTTGATTTCGCGTCCTACATGAACAATATCTCACCTACAATATCTAAAGTGCATTTGGGTTACAGAGAAACCTATTGATTGCAAGAGTATTGGTAGACGAATTTATGGTGTGAGTAACATGGATATTAGTTAAGTGTACCTGGAAGTATCGAATTGGTGTTTGCTAGTTGTAGTAGTTTTACATGGCTGTGGAACCAAAATTTTTCCACTCGCAATTTGTGCTGAGAGACATTAGCATGCTGGATTGCCGTCATTTTTGTGAACCGAATGACAAATTTTGCGGCGGTTAGTCTGTAGTTCTTATTGTTATCTGTGTAAGCGAAATTGCGTACGTTGTAGATTCCTCCTTCAACTAAATAATCTTTATGTTGGTCAAATAAGTCTTGCAGCATTGTGCTTTGAATCATTTTTCCCTGCATTGATAAGAATGATACAACGTTAGACATTTTACGTAAGGTAACTTGTTACCAAGTTAGTTCGATTTGTTGACCTTCAAGTTTAGTAGAAGTAAAGTAGCTCCTATTGGCCATTTTTGTTCGAATGGTTGTTCTTTTGCCAAAAAAAGTTAATCGCACAGTGATTGGTCCTTCTTCGTAGCAGACAATATCATCCATTTCGAAGTGGTTTGGTTTCTTCCGGATAAAATTTAACCTGACGGTTTATTTCTTTTTTAAATATTGAATATTTGTTCTGTGGTCGGAAAATTTTCAAATGATGCAAATTTGAAAATATTTCTCTTAAATTTTATGGATAAATATTCAAAACAGAGAAGCTTTTGACCAAACTCAAGCCAAAATAATAATTATTTTTCCTCTTTTGTTGGAGTTTATTTAATTTATTATATAGTTTTTTATTTTGGTTCAAGTGGTGTTGGAATATAAAAAACTAAAGTCCGAAGTCGTCATTGTCAAAAATGCAAGCCATTGGGGGTGATTGTTTAAGGCTGTGGACACTTTTGTTTTATTCTAAAGTCTTGAAAGTTAATATTTTTCTAATCACAATTTAACTCTCCTTAATACACTCAAAGTTCTTTAATTTTCTTACCGTTCAACTTCTATTTTATCTCTTCAACTATTTTTTTTTCTACAGACAAATTTACGTGACTTTTATTTTTTTAAAAGTCACAGCTTTAAAAGTTAAAGTCTATATTTTTTTAAAAAATTTAATAGTAACAACCAATTTTAAAAATCCTAAACAATCACTCCTGGTATATGTTTGACAATGTTACCGAAAAAAAAACATTGTTATTGGGTGGATTTTTTTTTTAAAAAAGGTAGTACAATAAGTTAATAACTTTATCCAATGAGAGATTAAAGCAGAAAGTTTATAATTTTTATAGCGTAATATAAGATGATGCATAACATTAATTTTTATATTTGTCATTGTTAAGACGGAAAATCGGTAACCGGCAAGCTAGATAATTATAAATGATGTACAAACTATATCGCTGACGAAGATATCAAACTTGGATTATGAGGAATAACGTACATGCAAAGGAAATATTCTATTTTATTATCTATATAAACGCTAAGTATTGTAACAATTGGAAGGCGTGTTCGGTCGTGAAAAAAAAAGGAAGGCGTGTTCCGACTTATAAATAAAGTTAAACAAATCTTTTGATTTGTATCCCTTTAAATCATGAGTTTTAATGTTTTATAATAGTGTTTGAAGACATCATGACACGATTGTCGAGAAATATGAGATTAATATAAGTATTTTATTTATACTTATTTGCATCTTCACTAATATATTAAAAACTTTGTAACAATCCGGTTTTTTTAACCCGGTTCAGTAATCATTTAATCTTAAACCAATTTTCTAAACCGAACCAAACTCTAAATCTACTATTTAATTCATTTTAACCCTAATTCTAAACAAATTTTTTTCTCCATTCTTTTCTTTTGTTGTCGCCATCATTAGAGAGAAAATTAAGAGATAATTTTCGAGCGATTGGGCAAGAAAGAAGAGTGGAAACGAGAAAGAAGAAGAAACTTGTGCAGTCTTGCAGAAAACAGTTTCGAGATGCCATGGGAGAATAGATGATAAGCTAATAAAATCATCTCGGATGGATCTGAAATTTCTACAGCAGGTAAAGGACCCTAATATTGAAATTCTCCAATTTGTAAAATGCTTTTTCATCGAGTATTGAATTAGATATGGCGATTTACCGAGAGGAATCTGTGCAGTCTGAATCTGGGACCAATCGGTGTTTGAAGGGAGATTCCGAGAGCAATTGCAGTACGAACGGTTAGTTTGTGAGTTAGAGCTTCGTCTTTGTTCGGCTCTGAATCTGTCAGATTTCCAGAAATCGTTGGTCTGATTGTATTTCAGTTTTGTTTGGGTTAAAGGTTGGTTTTGAAGATGATTCTTTATGAGATCAATGTAGGGGTTTTTTTGAATCTATCAGAAAAAGAAACACTGATTTCGGGCTCATATGAGTGGAGAAGCGCGTCCCGAAAGTTGGTTCAGAGAAGTTGTCCGCGTCAAAATGGAGCTAAGGAGCTTCAAGTCAAGGTGCCAGAGAGCTGCAGAAGACCAGAAACGTTCCCGAGAATGCGATTTTACTTGGTAAGTAAAATTACTGTCTTGCCCCTGACCCTGGTTTCCTTTTTAGGAAGTTACCAAATATGGCAGATTTTCATAATTGGAAAGTTTCCTTTTTGGGAAAGTTTCCTCTTTGGACAAGTTTCACTTTTAGGCAGCTTTCTATTTATGGCACGTTTCCATAAATGGAAAGTTTCCATTTTTACCAGGTTCCCGTTTAAAGTCTAATTCGGGTTCCTTATCCAAGTTCTTTTTCTAGAAGGAAAGTCAACGTGGGATAAGAAGGATGACACATGATCTCCGTGGGGTAAGCTCATAAGGAGGATCATCAGTCAGACATTTCAGAGGTGTATCTACCAGGTGACTAAAGTGATGTGCTACCGTGTAAATCCCACGCTTTCTTTCGGCTTAGCTTTCTTCCTCGTTAGGCTAGCTCCAGAACATGATTGAGTCTCTATGAATCGAGTCTGATTGGGTCTTGTGTTAATTGATTTCTTTAATGTTAAATTAGAATTAGGGTTAATACATGATATGACCATTGATTGTTTTGCATGATGATTGTAGTCTGTGATATAGTTATAAAGTGTGATGGATAGTAGGAAAAGACTTAATGTGGGGTACAGATGAAGAATCCTTGTATTCCTAGAGTCTTGTGTGTAGGGTGCAGGCATTAAGTCGATCGGTGTCCTTAGCCCTTAGATCGATAAAGCGTCCACTAGGCGGTGTGTATAAGCACTTAGCCTATGCGGTGTAAGCTTCTTTGGGGGGGGGTGCCGGAAGTCAGTGAAGCTGTCTAGGACCAATTCTCTACTTCTATGGGTTCTTTAGGTGCCATGTTTGCTGCATATTTCTTGGACTACTTTGGCGGTGTTAATTTGCTAAGTCGGGTCTACAGACTTGCGTGCTCTAGCAATCCATCCTCTCACTGAGTGATTTCCCTTTCACTCGCCACTCTCTTTTTGTCCCTCCCATCTTTTTCTTTTTCAGGTTTGTTTTGACAGGTTTGTGTTAGAAGCGGCGGTTTAAAGTTCAAGTTGGTGGTTTTGCGAAATTTTTTTGCTGTACCGGTTGGTTAACCATGGTTCCCTCGGAACGGACGTTACAATTTGGTAACAGAGCCTAGGTTAAAGGCCACTTCTGTTCTGACCCGGAGGGTCATAGCTTTTCAAAATAAAATTTGTTGTAAATAAAAATTATTTTCTCGGGAACATTAAGGAAAAAAATCCCAAAACACCAACTTAAGCATTAGGCAAGCTTCTAGCGCTAGGGTTTTATTTTGAGTTCAAATGCGTGAGAGTATTGTCGGCATGAGTTTTGAGACTTGAGCTATTTTGACTATTAGATATGTTACCCAATACTTTTGGCAATCGAGGTTGAGACGCCATATTCGGAGCTACTGACATTGTTTGTGCGAGAGCCTATGAGGGTGCACCAAAGAAAAGATATGATTCGGAAAACAAGAAGGTTTTGGTTGAGCTTGCGAGTCTAGTTCGTTAGTTTTCAAGTCGAGACGTGTAGCAGAGGAGCAGTTCTCCTAGTCTGGTCCCCGAGCATGGGCTGATGACCCTAGTGAGGATGAGGGCTCGCGTCTCTGTAAGGGGAGCGCATACTAAAGGTCCTTGGGTGGTTGACTACTTCGTCTGAGTGTTGGGATGGGGTGCAAAAGGACCGTAGGTGGTTGAGCGCTCGTCCGAGAGTTGGAACATAGTGCAAAGGGACTGCGGTGGTTGTGTGCCTCATTGAAGAGTTGGGATGGAGTACAAACGGGACAACGGGTGGATGAGTGCTTCGTCAAAGACTTGGGACGAGGTGAAAAAGGGGATCACGAGTAGAGGTAAACCTTAGACTGGGGGGACGGGCAGTGAGCGAGCTGGCCTAGGTGATCGACCAAAGAAGGATTTTGCATGTTGTGCTAACTGCATAGCCAGTGGTTTCCGGAAATGCCGATCTGTGTGTAAACCGCGACAGTGGGGCCAATGGAATACTATACATAGGGGAAAATGATTTTAAAAAGGGATTTGCGATACTGGAGTCATTGTCGGAGATGCGTTTAAGATCGATTTAATCAAGGGGCGTGTTTATTTCGAGGTCTCAAAAGTTTCAAAAATCGGTTGGAGGACACAAGGGATACAAGGGGTTCTGTATTGCTTGAGTTAGTGAGAGCAACTCAAGCCGGGTAAAATTGGGAAGACGAAGTAAGTAACATCTCCCAGACTTATCTCACACCGTCTTGGTGTGAAACAAATCCAAAGAAGGGGTAAGTAGCAAATAAAAATAAAAATCCAAATAAAAAGAAAAATAAAACCAAAAGAAAAGAAAAAGGAAAGAAAGCCTACTGTGTTGCGTGGGAAGTGCTAGGCCTAGCTCTTGGTCTGGCCTGGGACGCCTTCTTCCATCTCCAGAGGCGTAGTCTGCTCTCCTCTTGGAGCGCTCCTCGCTCCGTCTAGCCTCCTCTCACGCGAGTGTCTAGCGTGTCTTTTGTGTCTCCTCCTTGTAAGTCTCATCAGTCTCTGTCTCCTCATCGTCGTCATCACCTGCAGCAGCTGCACGTGGCGCTCTGCACCTGATGGCATCCTCTCGAACTGACATGCGAGGAGAACAAAAAGTAATCGCCCTATCGTTGAGAGTCCCCTAGCGAAACAAAGCCTGAGGGAACTCATCCTCTGATGGCTCTGCACTGTCTAAGATTTGAACTCCGCAGCTGAAGTAACAAGTGGCGGTGGTGGGTCGAGCTCCCAAGCACTGAAATCCTCCAGAAACAGCTCCACGATCTCAGGATCCGTAAGTGCAGCAGGTGGAGGCATGTGCACCTCCTAATCAGCATCATCATCATGGTCCCCAGCAGGACCTGAGGAACCCTTCTTAAAAGAAGGGGGACAGGGGGCAGAGACGCTCTACAGGTGGTAGAAACTCAACTACCGGGGAATCAAAAATGGATGTCAGATCCGGGCATGGCAGCTCAATGTAAAAAGACCTCTGCTGGCGATCCTGGAAGTAGTAGATAAAATATCTCGAATCATCAATGAACTACTTCCAGGGCGAAGCTAAGATGGCGCAATCCGCGAGAT
This sequence comes from Anastatica hierochuntica, assembly GCA_900406275.1. NCBI lineage: Eukaryota > Viridiplantae > Streptophyta > Magnoliopsida > Brassicales > Brassicaceae > Anastatica > Anastatica hierochuntica. Next base: position 12,920 of record OVAN01006369.1, read on the forward strand.
GCTTCCCATCAAGGAAACCAAAGTGAGGTCTCTGGTCGTGATAAATCTTCAACTGCTTGGGGAGTTTGAACTCTACCCTCTTGTGACCTGTGAAATCGAACTTCACAAAGCGCAATAGACGAGTGATAAGAGCACCCGCAGAAAAAGACTTCTTCTCAGAATCAACCACCTTGAAGAAGGGGAACTTGTCATTAATTACCGCGGCCATGTTCATATACATAGCCGCCACATAACGAATCTAAGCTCCCCAATCCCAAGTGTGTCTAATGCCAATGAACATAAGACCCAACTAATCGTTGGTAATAATAACCTGAATAGAATTGGCGTAGATATGGGAGGTAAGGACCTTGGCTACGAGTCTAAGAACGGGACTGCGGATACGAGACTGCTTCGTACTCCTAGAATCAAAATTGCCCAACAACAATATAGTTCCAAAACTCGTTGAACCTCGGCAATGTTCGGACATAAGTACCTCGACCCTGCGCAAAACCAAAAACTCATGCAAAATTCATGAGGGCAATAGAGTGAAACTGACCCTGCACGATGAAAGAGAATGTGCCTTGGTCCGCTACAGGGTTTTCAAGATCCTGATAGACGAGGCGTTCAAATGCCAAGAACTCTAGGCAAAGCTCGAGGTAGACATGCTCCTGAAGATTGATGTGTACATATTTTCATGCATATTTTGATGCATTTTAGCTTAGCTTCATCCACTCTTAGGTTGTAAACATGGCATATAAGTCTTAGAATGCATTAGTCTGAGTCTAGAGTCTAGTTTAGGAACATATTGCATTCGCATACCATTTTCTTTGCATTTGTAGGTGCAACTTGGAGATGGATTCATGGAGGCTCTAGAGGTGAATCTAAGGTGGATTTGGAGCTAAAACTCATGACAAAAGGAGCTAAAAACTATAGAAAATGTTGAGATCAAACAAGGCAACAAAGAGGAGCAAGAAGCCACAAGAAGTTGCCAAGGGAAGCTAGCATCGACCCAGAGGTCGATGCTGGGTAGCATTGGGTCAATGTTGCGTTACCTTGGCAGATAGCTACCCAACTCAACCCAGCATTGACCTATTAGGTCAATGTCAGGCCATCTGAGGTCAATGTTGTGTAGCATTGACCCGAAATTACCATTTTTAGGGCTTCCTCTCTCACTTTTCTTAGTATAAATAGTCCCTTATCTACCAAGAACAAAGAACAACTTTTTTAGCTCAAGAACACTTTGCTTTTCTTTTACTTTGAGATCTAAAGACCTTGTAACAAATCTTCGTTTTTATTGAGTAATTTGGATCTTATTTTTCGTATCCCTTTCTTTAGATCTATTCTTCTAAACCATGGGAGCTCAAATACCCATTTCTTGTCTTTGAATTTCCATGACTTTTAGTGATTAGATCCATCTTGGATCTGGAGATATGGTAGGCTTGGGTTAGATCTAAGGTTGTAATGGATGTTTATGCTAGATCTTGGCATAGATTCCTACTAGATCTAGTTTAGTTCTTTAAAGTTCATTTCTTGCTCAAAGACGCCTAGAGAGTATTGGATGAAATGGTTGTGAGAACTAGATCTATGTTTTTCACCTTGAGCTATGAAAGTAGTTTTCCCAAAGGGACACCAAGGTGTTAAATAGCTAAAAAGGCTTGAGGCTTACTATCACATACATGTTTAGATAGGCAATAAACGAGAGTTGAGCCTTGTAATGTGTAGGGGTGAATACATTTCCGTCACGAGAGTGGGTTGATCGGATATAGAGGGATCCTTGGTCTAGGAATAGCTTCGAACCTCCATCTTGAGATTGAACCCGAACCCATAACCATTGTCCATTACATCTTTAGATTGAACCCGGACCCATAACCATTGTTTCAAGATCCTATCTTTTTTATTGATTAGATCCAAGTTTGCTTATTGATATATTTCTATGGTTGACTTTGATTTCTATTAGATTTAGTAGAGACCCGTGACAATCTTTTACTAGATCGCCCCTTAGACTAGAACTCTTAGTGCATTTTCCTTGTTTAGGTTGTATTAGTGTAAGCCTCTAAATCCTTGGACGACCCTAAAATATTACGATTGACCCCGTTCTCTTGCGGGATTGAAAGTAGGGCGATATGTTTATAAATATTAAACTTGACCCATATCAAGTTTTGGCGCCGTTGCCGTTGTATTTAGGCTTTAGCTAGGATCTTTAAAGAGATTTGTAGGATTCAAGGACTAGGATTTTATCTTTTGCTTATTTTATCTAATTTTCTTAGTTTCTTTTGTTGATTTTCTTTGATTTGTGAAGGTACATGAAAACAAGATCAAGAAATGTGCCAAATACAAGACTTCTTGACATTGATCCAACGATTATTGAAAGGCAACACTCAAAACAAAGAAGATCTAGAGAGAGACAAGCCCATCTAAGAAGGTTGGGTATGAATGAAGAGGTTGAACAAGAGAATCCTCCACCTCTAGAGAACCCTCAACAAGAACGAATTCCCCCTCTCAATCAAGGGAATTTCGTGGGTCGAGGAGACCAAGAAAACCGTCCATTCCACCTCCCGAGAGAAGAATCCAGGATTGGAGAAGGTGATGATCCATTCAGTAATTGTGAAAGGATGGGTATAAGACCCCCACCAATCTGAAACAACAATTTTGAGATCAAGTCGAGCTCGATCAGTATGGTGGAAAATGATAGATTCTTTGGTCTTGCGTTGGAAAACCCCATTCAACACTTGGACAACTTTGAAAGGTTGACTGGAACGGTAAAAATCAATGGAGTGTCGAAGGACATCATCAAGTTGACTTAGTTTCCATTCTCTTTAGGAGACAAAGAATCTCAATGGGAGAAAGGAGTTGTGACCTCTTCTATCACAACATGTGACGAGTGTAAGAGGAGATTCTTGGCTAAGTTCTTCTCGCCACAAAGGACGATAAAGATTAGGAATGAGATCTCCACATTTAAGCAAGGAGGAATAGAATCGCTCATTGAATCTTGGGAGCGCTTCGACGGATATATAATGAGTTGTCCTCACCACGATATCAAGAAGGGCAACCTTCTTCAAATTTTCCATAGAGGCATCCAAGAGTAGTACCGATTGGCTTTGAACACCGCCGAGCAAGGAGAGAATCTCATAGACAACCTTGCCCAAAGCGACAATTGCGATGGGGATAACTATGATAGAACGGTGAGGAGCACCTAATCTAAGGAGGACAAGATCAAGGAGCTAAGTGATAAAGTTGATAGACTCATACAACAAACAAGAAGAAGTGTTCACTTTGCAGAAACCAAAGTCGAAGGACAAGAGCTTGAGAATCAAGAGGAAGTGAGCTACATACAAGAAGGGTACTACCAAAAACCTTTCAACCAAGGGTACAAGCCTTCTAACAACAACTTATCCTACATAAGCACTAATGTGGAGAATCCGCAAGATAAAGTCTATCCTTCGAAGACAAGGGTACCAATACCAATCTAGGCAAGGCTACTACCAAAAGTCTCAACAAAAAATCGGTCCTACCAAATAAGAAGAGAATCATGCGATGATTAAGAAGCTAGTGGAAGGACAAAACGAGACAAAAGCCAATCTCAACAAGAAATTTGGGGAGGTGAATATTAAGATAGAGTCTATCTACCATGATATGAATATCAAGCATGAAGCTCTCACTTCACATCTCAAGGTAATAGATTCTCAACTCCAACAAGTGATCTCGGATGGTAAGGGAAAAGGAGTAAAGAGAAGGGAGATTCAAGCAAAGACTTTTGTAATGCCTTTTTAGATAGGCAACAAACGAGAGTTGAGCCATGTAATATGTATAGGTGAATAGATCTCCGTCACAAGAGTGGGTTGATCGATTATAGAGGTATCCTTGGTCTAGGAATAGCTTCGATCCTCTAATAAATTCTAGAGAAACCCATTTTCATTCTTGGATTTAGCTCTAAAAAATATCCACGTCTCAAGGTCGTTTTCTTCCATCTTGAATCTTGCATTGTTTGTCTTGGTTTTGCAAATTAGCTACTTGCTTTAATCTTGTGCTTCTTGCATGGTTCATTGGTTGTGTTTATGTTAGTGTGTTTAGGTTGTTTTTGCATTTAGTTTAGTATTAGTTCTCTACCGTCACCTCTCTTCGTATTTGCTTAGCTTAGAAGATATTGAGTATTCCTAGTGCTTGAGTCTCTAGTTCTCGAGGGTTCGACCCTTAAGTACTACAATCGACATAGTCGTATAATTGTGGTTTAATGAGGATTGTTAGTTGATTAAGGTCTATTAATTTAAAACTTGAAATTGAGTTAATTACTAGCGAAATCTAGCCTCATGAAGTTTTTGGCGCCGTTGCCGGGGAACTAAGTAGATTCTCATTAGGATTTCAATTTTTCGTTAGACTAAGCTTTCTTTTTATGTTTTGTTTCTTTTTGTTTGGTTACTAATTTTCTTTTGAGTGTTTGTTCTTTTAGCAAGGTTCAACACAAGAAAACGAGAAGATGACTTTTGACATGAATTCAATTTTGAAGGCTATGTTGGAAGAACAAGAAAGAGGGATAGCTTGGAGCCGCACAAGCTATCAAGGAGCATATAAGACATCCACTACACAAGAGTATTGTCCTTATGTAGAACAATCTCTAGAGCACAATCAATGGTACTAATCTCTCCAATGTTTCCCTTTGTCCAAAGAAGAGGAGAACCATAATTTTCTAAGACAATTTATGGAAAATGAAGAAAGGGAAAAGTTTGAGAGAGAGAAGATGTTTGATGAGCTTAGTATGAAGATAGATGTTTTGCACCAAGGTCTTGACATGGATAATATTTGAGCACACATGGTGTCAACCGAGACTAATCTTACACAAGGGATCAAAGTCAAAGGAAGAAGATGCATTCCTTCTTATAAAACCAATGAGGAGCAAACTTCCATAGCTATTGGAGAAAGTTTCGTAGAAGGAGCTCAAGACATGGACAACTTCCTCAAAGAAGCCAATGAGTCCATGGAAGAACTTGAGTCACTCATTAGAAAGGCATCAATTGACAATATTGTCAAAGAATATGGAGAAGAAATCGGGACCATGCCTATAATGAGTAACTTACTTACAAGCATCAAGGAGAACATTGATGACTATTGGAAACCCATTGAAGCACCTTGTGGAGATTTCTCACTTGTTGATCGTGAAGGAAATGAGGAAAACTCCATCAACTTAAAAATGGTTTCAAGCAAAGNTTGAAAATGATTTCAAGAAAAAAGGAAACAACACTAGAAGATATCTATTTTACAAAAGAGGAAGAAGAAATCATAGAAGAATTTGAGAAGCTCTTTGGATGTTCTAGTGAAGAAGATTTGAATGCTAAGCTTAAAAAGGATGAGGAAAATGGATGGAGTATTTCATCCAAAGAAAAAGAAGATGTGCGATCGATTGCTAAATAGGACACCAAGGGCGAAGAGCCTAAGGAGAAAGAAGGTGTAAACTTTGAAGAACCTTCAAAAAATATTTAAAGAAGAAGAATCTCCTATGGTACAACCCTTTGACAGGCATCTAAGCGCAATCTACTTGAAAGAAAGAAGGAGACTAAATGATCCAAGAAACATACTCTTTGAGGAGATAAGGATGAATGAGTTTAGAGTGTGGTTCTACGATGAGTATTAGTCGTGTCATCCATGGTCTCATCAAGGGAACCTAAAAGGAAATTCTAGCTATGGGACTTTAAACAAAGCGCACTTGAGAGGCAATCCCATGAATATCCTTTTTATTATGTTTTTAATTTAAGTTTTTGTTTTGCTTGTGTCTTGGTTGGCTTGAAAATGTTTTTAGGGGAGTTAGAAGCTTGTAGCCCTTTGAGTTGAGTTTAATGATTTAAGATGCTTTCTAAGTCCAATTTGTTAATGATGATTTAAATTTCATTTAGACACTTGATTAGGGATGCCTAAGAGTACTATTTATGCATGAATTTGTTTCGTGTGGTATTATAATAGCATTGGTTTGGTGCATTTGATCTAAGATTTGGGATAAATTGCTAGTTTCTAAGTTACTTGCTTGAATCCACGAATAATTTGAAGTAGACATAACCTAGGAAAATGTCTAGTTCAAGAATATGAGTTTGATTTTGTCTTAAGAAATGGACTTGACACGATCTCTTATGAAAGCGAATGTTGATTTAAGCTTGAGTTTGGAAGTCGTTTGAATGATTTTGCTAAGTTGACTTGAATAGAACCCATTATGTAATGACTTATGTGCTTGAATGGATTATGGTTTACACTCCTTCTTGGCATATCATTAGGTTTCTGTCATCTCCATCAATACTCACATTACCTATTCTCTTTTTAGGTACCAAACTCACATCAAAGACCAATAGGAAAAGCACACGGGAAAATACTCAAAGAGAACAAAGAAGCTTTCAAGGGCATCCTTCTTCAAAAGCCGACTCCAACTCCTATGCTTCATCCTCTAGACACTTATACATATGAATTGTCCAAAGGTATGCCTACAAACCATTGTGAATACCAATGCACATTTTCCTTTTTATGTGTGTTTTTAAAGGGTCACTCTCACGACTTAGGATTCACCGAGACAGTGAAATTTAAGTCAGGGGAGGGGCTTAGTACTAATTAAGTTTTGCGTTGTGATGTTTTCTCTTTCTTCATGCATATTTAAGTCTTGCATTGTATATATGCATATTTTGCAATAAAAGAAAAAAAAATTGAATATATTTTTCAAACCATGGCATATAGATTGCATCCACTTGTAAATACGAAGGTTATTAAGAGCATATATGATTTCATTTTGCATAGGGAACAATGATAGAATAGCCTTGTAGATAGCTAACTCTTGCTTAATGTTCATTGCCCTAAGTAGAAGTACAATAATTCTTAGACCACCTAGAATTCAAAGGAAAATCCATATTTGGAATTAACCTCTTGAAGTCTTAGGTGCATGTTGAAGCTTGTTATATTTTAAGCCAATCTCGACTAAATGAAACTTAAACTTTACTTAATAATCTTGCTTATGAGCTTAGTCATACTAAACCGTGGATAAACACGAGGCACTTGAGCTATGTTTACTATTTTTACCACCCTTCTTAGCTCAAGTGGCTACTCTCACTCTTAGAGTAGTTACCACACCCTTATCAACCCTCAGACCTTCCTTTCAAATCCCCTATTAATTTGAATGTGAGGCCTCTTTCGGAAAGTGCACACATAGGCAAAAACCCGTGTGCAAAGAAGTTGAACGACAAGGAAATGCTTCCTTAGGATTAGCCTCACTTTTAGGCTAATTAGAAATATAGGGAGGTTTTTCTTTGATTTTCATTTTGGATTTTGGGTATGGGAATGTGTTGGTATCTCAACCATGGGAAGTAGTATTTAAAAGTTAGATAATTTANAAATAAGAGAAATAGAAAATCGAAAAAAGGAAAGAAAGAAAAGAAGAAGAAAAGGAACTAGAGATTAGAAAAGGATTAACTCTAACCTTAGCATATAAAANAAAGAATTAGTTCTAACCTTAGCATATAATAGCCCAGAGAGTCCAAACTTAAAGTATAAAAAAAGAAAAATGAATTAAAAGTTTGATTAGAAAGTGGCTCTAGATAGATAGAGAGAATGTTAGAAGCTAAATACATAATGGAAATGAATATCTATTTGTCATAAGAAGAAAGAGAAAAATGAGCTTAAGTGAGTAAAAGGATCTTGGTTTCAAGGATTTAAATGGGAAACACGAACGGTAGTTAAGTAGACTTAGGCATTTTTGGGTGGGAATCATTAGAGGTAGGTAAGACTTTGTATGCATAAATTGTTTGACTCCACCTCGATTTTGCCTAATTTCTTGCAATACTGTTGGGGTCAAAAACTTTCTCGACAAAATCGATGGCTGAAAAGGGTCTCGGAAACAATGTTTCCTCCTTCGGCGATGGGAATCGAAAGGAAATCATAAAGCTCTGATATTCCCATCGTTCAGGCTGTCGCTTCCCCATCCGGTCTAAGAGCTTCGGAGGTAGACGATCATGCCCAATCTCCGCATAAAGTCTGTCGTCCGAAGGAAACTAAGAACATCCGAGCACCAAGACTAGCGTCAACGGTCCTCGGACAGACTTCCACACAACTACACGATACTTCCTCCGGAGCGATACAAAACTACTAAAGAACTGCGTCGCTTCGCAGGAATGTCTAACGCCAATTAACGCCAGACATACGAACGAGTTTTGAAACCAATTGACGACCAAACTAGAAGTCGATCTAGAGGTCGATTGAACCAAGACTGACGGCCCGTCCTGGCGCCAGTTGGCGCCAAGACCAAAGCATGATCCTGG
>OVAN01006370.1:0-21432 GCA_900406275.1 Anastatica hierochuntica
ACGGGAGCATGAGTCAAGCTATGCTTGAGCTTGTTGAAGGATTCTTCTTGGACGGGTCCCCAAGTAAATGTGATGTTTTTCTTCATCAACGAAGTCATTGGTGCGGCAATGGTGCTGAAATCCTTCACAAATCGTCGATAGAAACTTGCCAATCCGTGGAAGCTCCTAACGTGTCCAACGGTAGTCGGTGTAGGCCAATCTTGGATTGCCTTGATCTTTTCCTCATCTACCTTGAGTCCCTGCAAACTCACAACAAAGCCTAAGAAAATAACTTGGTTAGTACAAAAGATGCATTTCTAAAGATTGGCGTAAAAGCCTTCTTTCTTAAGCGTCATTAGAACCTGCTCTAGATGGGAAACGTGGTCAGCGAGACTTTGACTATAAATCAGAATATCATCAAAGTATACCACTACAAACTTACTAATGTAGGGTCTTAAAACCTGATTCATAAGTCTCATGAAGGTGTTAGGCGCGTTGGTAAGACCAAATGGCATCACTAGCCACTCGTATAACTCTTGCTTGGTTTTGAAAGTCGTCTTCCACTCGTCACCTTCTTTCATGCGTACTTGGTGATATCCACTCCTGAGATCAATCTTAGAAAACACAGTGGAACCACTTAGTTCATCCAACATATCATCTAACCTGGTATCAGATACCGATATTTGATGGTTATGTTGTTGATGGCTCGACAATCTACGCACATCCGCCAAGTCCCATCTTTCTTGGGTACGAGGAGAACCGGTACATCACACGGGCTAAGGCTCTCATGGACATAGCCTTTATCCATGTAGTCTTGGACTTGTTTCTCTAGCTCCTTGGCTTCCTCCGGATTGACACGGTAGGCGCTCGGTTTGGCAAGGGTGCGCCGGGCATGAAATCAATCTGGTGCTCTATCCCTCGGATGGGAGGTAAGCATGCGGGTATCTCATCAGGAAACACGTCCTTGTACTTGGCCAAAAGGTTTTGTACCTCGGTTGGAAGCTCGGGTACATGTAGATCTGCAAAACAACCTTCCTTGAAGACCATTAGTAGCACTTGCATTTGATCATGCAAAGTTTTCATAACTTGACCTGAGGTGATGTAAAGATTGGTCTTACTTACCTTGCTTGACTGATCCATGGCCTTTTGCATGGTGTGTACCTCTTGGGACTAAGAGGTGCTAAGTTGTGCTTCTTGTTGTTGTGGCTAAAGCTATACACGTTAGTACGGCCGTTATGAAGGGTCTCCTTTTCGAATTTCCATGGTCTGCCTAGGAGTATATGGCCAGCTTGCATAGGAACCACGTCACACATGACTTGGTCATGGTACTTGCCGATACTAAAGGACACCACCACTTGTTCGGCTATCTTTAGTTCAGTTTCGTCATTGAGCCATTTGAGACGGTATGGCTGCGGATGTGGGGTCTTAGTCAAACCTAACTTGTCTACAAGATACTTGCTAGCCACTTTAGTACAAGAACTACCATCAATGATTAGGCTACATACCTTTCTTTCAACGCTACAACGCGTGTGGAAGATATTTTCTCTTTGGATCATTTCTGGATCATAAAGATCACTAAGTGACCATCGTGTCACTAGTAGTTCACCGTGCTCTGGATAGTCGGTGACTTCTTCATCCGAGATGATGGTCTCTGCCTCGGCCTCATCTTACGATCCGTACTCGCCATCAGCCTTAAGGACCATTACGCGCTTGTTCGGACAATCCTTAGCAAAATGACCCTTTCCCTAACACTTAAAACAAGTTATGTCACGAGTTCTTTGATTCAGAACAGGAAACTTACCTTGGTCAGGTTTGCTAGAGGCTTCAGTCTGGTTCCTCTTGAACTGATTCTCAACCTCAAGGGACTTTCCCTTGTCAACGTGTCGGGTACGCGGTTGTGTCCAAACGTCCTTACCCTTAGTCGTGGGTAAGTTCTTTCGCTTGATATGTTGCTCGGCTTGGATAGCATAGTGGAGAATGTCATTGAAGTTCTCGTACGATTGCCTTTCCACCTTACGGGCTATATGGTCTTGTAGGCCGTCTAAGAACTGAGTCATAAGCGAATCCTCCGTCTCACGTGAATTGAGCTTGTTCCGGAGAGACTCAAACTCCTCAAAGTATTCTTCTACCGTCTTGGTTCCCTGCATCAATTTACTAAAACGCTTTTGTAAATCTCGTTGATAATATGAGGGAACATACCTAGTGCGGAGCTTGGACCGCATCTCATCCCACGTTTGGACCCGTCGAACCCTTCCAACTTCCGCAACTTCTCTATCCCACCAAATTAGAGCGTTATCGGTGAGTTGGGCAGCCGCCAAGGCTATCTTCTTGGATTCGGAGTAGTTATAGTATTCGAAGATGTACTCCATCCTTCTTTCNCTTTCCTGCAAAAGTAGGTGGGTTAAGCTTAAGATCTTTGCCTCCTTGCCAAGACAATTCCTTATCTTGGCCATGGTTTCCTCTTCTAACAGGGCTACCATCACGATGGCCTTGGTATTCTCGCCTTCCTGCCCTTGCCCGGACATAGTAGCGGTCGGGTGGCTCGGAATCATCGCTTTCCGCCTCCGATGGGGGATCAGGATCGTCCGGATGAGGATGATTCCTCATGCGTTGTTGCGGCGATGGCCCGTTGGCTCGTTGCTCCATGCGAGTGAGCTGGTCGGCCAAAGCTTGCAAGCTGGCCGTGAGTCGAGCATTATCCGCCAAAAGTTGGGCGTTTATCTCGGTTTGGGTATGCGTGTCTTAATTACCGATGTTAACCATATTTCCGAAACTTAGAAAATTAAACTACCAAGTGAAAAGGAAATAAGGGAATAACTACTAAAGAAGAAAAGGAAATTCAAAGATTTTTTTTTGAAAAAGGAAACACAAATCGAAATCAATTTAAAAATGAACGATTTTTTTTTTAAAAGGAAACACAAATCGAAATCAATAAAAAAAAAGAAAGATGAATTTTTTTTAATAAGAAGAAGATTCAAATCAAAGTTTAAAAAGGAAATAATGAATTAATGATAAAAGAAACGAGAAAATGAAATAACACTTTGTAATTCTTTTTTGAAAGGTATTTCGAATCAAAAGAAGAAAACAAAAGAAAAACTATGAAGAAAGAAGATATAACCGTATGAGCTAAGTGTTGGAAACTTAAGCTCTAATACCAAAAATGTTGTAGGCACGGAGGTGGTGATGAACAGATTCACGACTTGTGGTCGAGAATTGTCTTGGCCGATTGATACCTAAAACAAGAAAGAAGTTTTTGTTAGTTTTTATGGTTTTTATGAAAGAAATAAGAACTAAAGATAAACTAGAACTAATGATGAATGAAATAAAAAAAAGAACAAAGGAAAGAGATAGAGATGATGGAAGATAGGATCTTGTTGTTGGACGTGTGTCACTCTCAACAAGATCGATGGATGGATTGATGAATAGAGGCGGATCCGGCTCTTATTGGACGTGTGTCACTCTCAAGAACGGACGAAGATGATGATGATGGATCGAGAGACGCCACAAAGATTCGGGATCGAATTCTTTGATAAGTCTTGAGTTGCTTCGCGTTGCTTCACACAAACGTAAAGACTTAGGGATTTCTTTGCTAAGGAAAAAGGTTTCTGCTTTATTGATAATGAGGTGAAAATACATGACTGCTTATAGGGGATATAAATACTCGTTGCAGCTTGTCCTTCAAGGGGACTTGAAGCAAACCCCTAGCTAAGCAATGGGCTAAACAAAGGCCTAAACGAAAAGACGAAAAGGCTAACAAATGCCCAAAAGAGATAACTAAAAACCGAAAATAATCTGCATAAACCAAAGACAATAACCGGTTAGAAATTAAACTGAAATCGTACCTGGATAAGTCTTTAACTAAAGAGATTGAATGTTGAGATGATTAAACCGGTCTGGTTTTGGTTGATGGACGAAAATTGGCTTGAATCGGGCTGATGTGGTTTCTCCCTGAAGCCGTGATGATCTTCAAGCTTGATCTCGGTCATCTCTTGAATCATGGCTTGCTTGAGTCTGAAGCTTTCTTGATCCAGCATGTCTTGCACGACCTTGGTGAATCCGTCTCGGATTACTCTTGATCCCGACCTGGTCGTTGACCTTTCCGTACAAGCGGAACTTCATTTTGAGTGACCACAACAGCAGGGTCCATGATCGGACAAAAGAACAGCGAAGATAGTCCCTCTTGTCGGATTTGAATTCTGACGAAGGTGACTCAACAACAAGCAGAGACGAAACAGAGACAACAAGAGAGGAGAGAGAGGACAACTATGACTAAGAGAGAGCGGCATTGTGTGGTGGCGACGCCAGCGAGCTCTGACGCCGCCGACGTCGAAAAGTGGAAGCAAACTGGTTGTCTCGATGTCTGTGCCTGGGAGCGGTGCGACTAGGGCGAACTAATTGTTTATTGAAAAAATACTTTAATATAAAAAAATAAAGAAGCAAAACTGAGTTTGATGAATTAGGTGATCATTCGGATAAATTTGGGAGCTTTTTAGGTTATTTTGGATATCCACAATCTTTTGTTTTGATCCCAGTTAATTCGATCATCTAAAAGCGGTTGAGTAGAAATTTGGTTCGGTCCCGATTCCTACTAATATGTCCATCTTAACTCTCATCAATGATTTAAAAACCAAACCGACTGAACATGTTGTGGTATTAAAAAATTTTCAAATGGAGATGACAAACATTATAGAATATGATTTTTTATTGAGTTATTCTGTGATGATGACATATAGTGGTATATATATATATAATTTATCTCATCTAAAAATAGAATTTATCTAAATTTTATGAACCCGACCCTAACCGAACTCAAACTAAATTTTCAAAATACCCAATCAGGTATCAAATGATTGGAGTTCAGGATCCGAACCCGACCTGAACCTAAACGAGACCCTGAGCGTCCAGACCTAAATACAACATTGTTTCATTTTTGTATTGGTTTAAATTTTGTTTTTTAGCAACCTATATATGTTATGACTAACAAAATTACTATTTTTTATTAATTGATTTTTATGTTTTAGTAAAGCGAAATTAACGATTGTACACTTCAACAAAAATTACACAGACATGAATCACCAAAACATTTCTTAATTCTACAAGAAGGGAAACATCTCTTGAGGCAATCTGCGTCAGTTTTGCAACTTCCAAATTGGTTCCTCTCATATGATTGTTGATCTGGTCTACAATCTCCTTCGCACACTGTACTTGGTGACACTATTTCTCTTGCATGCGAGATCGACACACCTACAAATAATCCCCTAAAACAATGTTTACAATCGTCGAAGTTTTTAATTTTTTGTGTCAACAATAAATAGAAACGTGGTGCATTTTTCTCATGGAGACTACAATATAAGAAACAACCATAAACACCTCCAAGCTAAAGTTTCTACTAAAAACTTACTTTTAGATACGTAATAATAACATTAATGATGATGATGAGAACAGGTTCACTGAAATAGAGAGAGAGAGACTTACATGAGACAACAATGAAGGCAATGAGAAAGAGAATTGTTGCTTTTGAGGCCATTTCTTTTGGTTAGGTAATAGATGGGAGAATTGTTTCTTTTCGATTTATATAAGAGTTTCTTTGACGCTTGAGGAATGATTTATTACCATTTTCAAAGATAGAGACTTAAAAGTTGTATATTGACTCATTCTCTATAGTAATTTAACCAAATTTCTTATTTTAATTAATTTGACCGAATTTGAATACTAACGTAAATATATTATGTTGACTAGCTTGATCTTTTTATTAAAAACTAACAGAACCATGATTCAAAAAATATCCCACAGTTTAAAAGAAATCTATTTTTCTTCAAAAGAATCATTTGAATGTATACATTAAAACTTGTTCAGCCAATTACAAAAGTACATCAAAATATCATTGGTCACACAATATTCAATGCATATTAACTTTGCACTAAAATTTGAAAACATCTTGTATTTTGAAACCAAATAAAACTTCCAAAACAGCTTATATTTAGAAACTAAGTGAGTTTATAACACTCTCCTGATTAAAACATAATTCATTTTTTGTTACAAATTGTCGGTAGATCGAGCAAACAATATGTGCTCATGGTTTTTTTATATAAGAATGTAAATTTTTATTACCAAAAATAATGAATGATACAAAGAGATACAATTAGTCTTTGAGATCAAGAGCTATTGAATCTAGAATGGCTAACTAAAGCCCGTTAGTTTATGAAACCCCCAAAAAAAATATTTCATAGACAAATTTTTAGGATCAATCTTCAGCACACACCAAGTCTGATGCTAACAAAGAAATAGATGAGCCTAAAGCATTTGTTTTCCTGCAAGTTGATCGAGAGTGATCCTTCAAAGCCACATTGTCGGCATAACCTGTAGAAAAGCAAAGAAAATCGATAAGAAGAGCTGTCAGAAGAATCCATTAGATGATCTTGCTCTGCGGAAGAATAAACACTTGAATCCAGAAGTGTATCTATATATATTGGAGACAATGGATGCAAGTGCACCTAGTAAAAAATAAATATATATATGTTTCATATATAACATAGTCATTAAAGTGGCACAATGACAATGTGCGCACCCACTAAATGCAAGAGGTTTTGGGTTCAAATCCCCTCTGCACAAATTTTTGAACCTATTTAAATTGCAGGCTGGATCTGCCTGTGCTTGAGTCCAACCATTAAGAAACTTGTAGCACAATGGCAATGTGTGCACCCACTAAATGCTAGAGGTTTTGGGTTCAAATCCCCTCTGCACAAATTTTTGCACCCATTTAAATTGCAGGCTGGATCCGCCTCTGCTTGAGTCCGACCATTAAGAAACTTGTAGCTCAAGCACTAATACCCAAACAGTATCGTGCATATGCTACAAGCTAGTGAATAAAACATGTCCTCATTGTTGTTACTCTACAAGTTATAGCATGATCGGTAGAGTGGATAAAGGGAGAGTAGCTAAGGGCATGCCTAATGGGGGTATTTTAAGGGTTTCTTAGCACTAGTTCTTAGGTAAATAGTTAAGCACTAGTTCTTAAAACATCCTAATTAAGAACCGATTATTGCTGAGGTTCATGTACTGTGCTCGGGCCCCACAACACGTGGCGGCCCGCAATTGGTGCATTTATTTGTTTTTTTAAAGAATCTGACACAAAAAATAATATAAAAATAAAATTAAGATACCCTTCTATGGGTATCACGGTTGCACATGCTCTAAAAGCAGTTGTAGCGAGAATTGAAAGCGGAAGTTGGAAATGGGAGTTGGGGGTGGAAGCTAGAAGTGAAAGTTAAGAACGACATAATAACGTAACCAAAGAACCGAACAAAACGAACCAAAACCGAACCAGAGTTAGAAAATAACTGGAATGGTTCCAATTTTTTGTAACCGAAAAATCTGAACCGGAATCGAATCAGAACCGAATGGGTAGTAAAAAACGGAAAGTATCTAAAAATAATTAAAGAATATCCAAAAATACCTCAAAATATATCCAAAAATATCTATGAGAAAAAAGATTATCCGAGAATATCCAAAAGTAACAAAAACACTCAAAATATTTCAACACTCATACCTGATTGGTAGGGATGTTAAATCCAGGGCTAAGGTCTGACCCTCCTTTATTTAGAATAAACCCAACCCTATTTTAATCCTATTTTAATAAAAGGGTTAGAGCTGGTACCAGGGTTAGCCCATTTAATTTTTATGCAATAAAAACTACATATAAATGTATATATAGTCAGTCTATTTAAACGGAATTTTGCGGTTTAAACGGGAAAATGTGATTTAGCGGTTTTGGCGGGAAAACGAAATTTGCGATTTTGGCGGGAAAACGGAATTTGCGATTTTGGCGGGAGAAACGAAATTTCGCGGTTTTGGCGGGAAAACGAATTTTGCGGTTTTAGCGGGAAAGTTGACTTTTGTGGAAAAATTGAATTTCGCGGTTTTGACGGGAAAACGAAATTTTACGGTTTTGGCGGGAAAACGAAATTTTACGGTTTTGGCGGGAAATCTGTTTTTTTGCGGCTTTGGTGGGAAAATTGATTTTCACGGTTTTGGCGGAAAAAATTGATTTTCGCGGCTTTGGCGGAAAAACTAAATTTCGCGGTTTTGTCGAGAAAACGAAATTTTGCGGTTTTGGCTGGAAAATTAAATTTTGCGGTTTTGCGGAAAAATTGAATTTCGCGGTTTTGGCGGGAAAACGAAATTTTGCGGTTTTGACGAGAAATCTTATTTTTGCGGCTTTGGCAGGAAAATTGATTTTCGCAGCTTTGGCGGGAAAACTGAATTTCGCAGTTTTGACGGGGAAAAAAATTTGCGGTTTTAATGGGGAAACTTGATTTTCGATTTCGGCAGGAAAACTGAATTTGCGGTTTTGGCGGTAAAACATAATTACCATCATCGTATCCCGAGAAAAAATATGAAGAAACAATTACACCAGAAAATATGATAAAACAATTATTTTAGGGTCTTTTAGAACCCTGGTTTGAAATTAGCCCAGTCCATCTCGGCCCTATTTAAAATAAAAGGGTTTAGGTTATAAAATCACATCAGGACTAAATTAACCTTATTGATATAGGCCCAAAACAACATCCCTACTAATTGGTTAGTTAATCCAAATGAAACGGAAATGAAACTGAACCAAACAAAACTGCTATAACCTGAGTGCCAATCATCCTTTAAAATATCGTGTATAGTGATGATTTTTTTTTCTGGATTCGAGTGTGTAACCATAAAAGAAATATTTCATATAAAGCCAGCATCATAGGACACATAAGATTATTTCATGTAAAAAACACACATTAAAAGTAGCATAGTAAACTAAGAGAACATCACACCCAAATCTTTATTTAGTCGACATGACTACTAGCTCTTGTTTTATTAATATGTCGAAAGGCCTTTTCACTTGGTGGTGGTAATGGGCACAACAGTGACTCCAATGCTGTGAACAACATCACTAGCTTGTCCATGGAATCCAACGATCTTGTGACCATTCTCTCCAATTGAAAACTTCTCACCAGAATTCATACCAAACAGTATTGACTCCCTTTTGTTCGTCTTGAACTTGAGAGATATAATCATCGGTGCTTCCACTCCATAGACCTTATCGTAGTACCCTTCTAAAGCCGTGAGATATTCACCATGCTCAAGCACAAACTACAACAGCTCAAAAACTAACAAATGTCAACTGTAAATAGTTAAGGTTTAAACAAGAAGTAACTCTTATGTTTATGAAAAGTAACCTCTTCAGGGTCAAGTAATGTCTTCTTCCCATGATCAGCTCCAGATAACAAATCTGTTCCTTTGATGTACTCAAACTTGACAAAGGATACACCATCGTTACCTTGCCCTACAAGTATCTTTCTCACATTATCGTAGACACCATCATCCCATGTAACTCCTCCGTTTCCGCCTTTTGCTTGTAGTTTCTTAGGTGGAATCAAAGGAGTAGGAGTAGAAACAGGCGCAAAATATGCACCAAGAGCATCAATAGCATCA
Source organism: Anastatica hierochuntica (assembly GCA_900406275.1). Classification (NCBI taxonomy): domain Eukaryota; kingdom Viridiplantae; phylum Streptophyta; class Magnoliopsida; order Brassicales; family Brassicaceae; genus Anastatica; species Anastatica hierochuntica. The sequence goes on from OVAN01006370.1 coordinate 9,454, forward strand.
CCTTCTCTTCCATGGAACCCCACAATCTTAAGACCCTTTTGCTCCAACAAAAACTTGTTGCCCACATTATTATACCCAAAGGATGATGTTCTCTCCTTTGATGTTTTGAAGCTAAGTGAAGTAATGACCGCATTGCGAAAAATGTTGGGCTTATGATAAGTTGCTTCCACTGATTTGATGTATTCATTTGGATAATCAAGCACAAACTGTAACAACAACAAAAAAGACAAAATCTTTCATATTTCTCTTTGTTTCATGGCATTATTAGACTATTCATCTCAAACGTTAGTTTCTTTTCTTGATTTATTATTCATTTTAATTCACATTACCTCCGATGGTGTTCCTGCTTTCACTCCATGATGTCGTGTCTCTAACTTGCCTCCTTTCTCGTACTCAATCTCCAAATAAGTGATACGACAATCATCTCGACAAATACGCAGCGTTTTAACCCCGTCGTAAGCACCATCATCCCAAACACGCCCCTCTGGACCACCTTGAGCATCAAGCTTGTAAAGAGGAGACGGCGTGGTGAGAGAGCCATGTTCAAAGTAAACTCCAAGAGCGTCGAGAGCAGCACCTGATCGTCCATGAAACCCAACGATCTTTTTGCCTCCATCCTCAAAATCGAACTTTGTACCACTCACTATTCCAAGCAAGTTTGGACCAAACGTTGGAGACTTTCTACCTTTTGAAGTCTTGAAGACTAGAGATGTTATCACCTCCGTTGCTAAAAGACTCACTTGTTTGTAGCTTCCTTCCACCCCAATGATGTGTTCGTTTGGATATTCAACTACAAACTGGTATGTGCAAAAATGTCATTTACTCACCGGAACATAATTTTGCAATTTCTACCACATGTGCAAGTGATACCAAATTATAACATATACTAGGCTTAACTTTGATGCAACATGTCACCTAGAGCCATATATGAGTTGGTGGTTGTACATAGGGACGACCCAAACAAATTTTATATCTAAAGCCCAAAATTTTTTGATACCCACTGGAAAACTAACTAATCTGAGCATCACACTCAAAAGGGACTAAATGGCCTTCACATATGTATAGATATTTGCGCCTAAAATCCTTGCTTTACGGGTTTTAGGTCAGGGTCCGGCCTTCAAGTGCGAGTTATAGACCTCTGGATGAAGCTAATGATGTAAAAAAATAAGAATGTGGAAATTGGGAGTAGAGGAACCTCTTTAGGGTGTTGATCTTTTGTTCCGTATTCACTTGTTACTACTTTGCCGTCTTCCTTCACGTACTCAAATTTGATGTAAGTGATACGTGAGAGATCTTGCCCTACATATACTTTTCTTACACCCTCGTAGACATCGTCGTCCCATTTACTTCCTCCTTCACCACCGTAATGCGCTAACTTCCGGTAAATCTTCGGCATTTCGAATCTTCAGATCCTATAAAATAAAGAAACTAAAATTGTTGTGGACATGGTCGTAGATTACATACAGAACCGTTACAATATTGTTTTCGGAATGACTTCTAGAAAAGTCATTGGCTTCCCAAAACATATATGTAAGAGATAACTATACTTATTGGCTACAAATTTTCTTTTTGTTGACAAAATGTAAATTTCATTAGATACTTATGAGCTAAAGATGCAAGTGAGCATTGTGAAACACAATACACTTTAGATCTAAGAAGCTTGTCAAGCAAGAGGTTTGTAGAAATCCCCCAAAAAAAGGGGAAAAAAAAATTCTAGAAACTTAATTTTAGGACTAATGAAGATGTGCAATACACTAATTAAGTGTTGCCAACCTTGATCATGATTTAGTCTTAAAACAAATATTGGCTACAAAAATTTAAAAAAAAAAATGCAAATAGATACTTCAAAATAAATGAGATCTTCTTTTAATTATCGAAAAAAGAAATAGAGAGAGAGGTAACCAGTAGATTCTTGAGCTCTGATTGACAATGAAAGAGTTCGAATGAATAAGGTGAACCTTTTGGATGTTAAAATGTGTGTATTTATATCGACATTGTCAGACAAGTTCTTAACTAATTATTTCTATCTAGTTGTAACTAACTCGTGTTTCATGAGGGACTATTCGTAAATATTACAACAATAATTTTTTTATTTAAAAAATAGTACAATAATTGATTTGGATGTATGGCGGATCCATTCTACTTTTGGACATCTTTATTTTACAATTACGAAAAAATATATTTGCATGGATCATTGTTTTAACCTTATTTTTGAACATTTATACTATTAAAAGACAAAAACCCTTTAAAAATAACTTTTAATTCATGTGCGATTTATAAAATTTGTCATTACATTTAAAATATGATATTTAATTTATTAGAATATATATTCTATTATTGTTAGTCCAAAATATACACATCGTTATATTTGGTTAAGAAGATATTGTATTTAATTAAAAACGAAAATCATCATATTTATCAAAAATTTTAAATATATTCTTGTTTTCAAATTTAAGGTAAAAAAATAATTTTTCCAAATAATTATATTACAATATTAGTACTTTAAAAATAAAATTTTCTACAAAACAAAAAATTTAAAACAACCTATAAAATTTATAAAAATAGTTTATATAAACTGTAAAAATTTAAGTTTAGTCATCTGATATTTTAAAAAAAAGAAATTATAATTTATAATTTTTTCTAACTAAACAAAAATTGAAATTGTCATTCAAAATAAAAAAATTGGTAAATTAGCAAAAACACCCCAACTAGTTTTGTTTCATGATATTTCAGATATCATATATTATTCGGATCGAACCGAACTCGTATAGATACTCGAGAAACCCGAAAATCTCATGTTAAACCCAAACCTAAAATTCAAAATAACTTACAAAATTAATAATTCTGAACCTAAACTTGAAACTCGAAATAATCGAAAATCCCAAGTTCAAAATTCGAAAAAATCTAACAAATTCAAAAAATCCGGAAAAAAACCCGAAAAATATTCGAACCTAAACCCGAAAAACACAAAAATACCATAACTGAATTCAAGATAATTTCATGTATACACAGATTTTTCTTGAGTAACAAAATCTGATCCGTAACATAATATACCCTAGCCGAATCCGATCCCAATTTTAAAAATACCAGAACAAAGCTAAATTTTATGCACCCAAATACTCGAACCTGAATGGATCCGATCCAAAACAAGAAATGTCATACCTAAACACAAAATATTCTACCTATAAAATATGTGTATTTAAAAAATAGATGTAGTCATATATAGAATCAATAGTTCATATTGTACAAAATTATCAAATGACAAATGATTTATACAAAATTTCAATTTGATTGTTTAAATATTTAAAACCGACACGAACAACTGACATACAATTAAACAATGATAAATTTTAAAATAAACATATTAAAAATGATTAAAATATTTACATATAGATTATAGAACATTTCCATAAATGTTTACCAACTGGTGTTACTAACTTATATTATTACCAAAAAATTAATAATATTACCAAAAAAAAACTTATATTACCAGTGTAACGAACTTATGAAAGCAACTCGTGTTTCACGAGGAATGCAATGGTTGATTTTGTTAAGGCACCATAACCATAAAACAAGTACGAGTACAATATTACATCAAATATTCATGATTTTTTACAGCAAATATATTCAGGATTTTATTACAGCATAACAACTTCTTCAATGCATATATTCATGATTTTATTACCCCATAACAACTTCTTCAATGCATATGTTCATGATTTTATTACAGCAAATGAACAAAACAATTCTTGAAAAATAGCTTAAACCAAAATAATTTCTAACACTAAAATCTCCCGGTATACAATTTAAAAACGATTTTTTTCTGCTGGTTATATCATGTGTTGTTATGAAGTCATATTTCTTTTCCACTAAAATTGAAGTGGTAGTCAGAGTTTATATGGTAACATATCACAAGTACCATTCACTAAATCTTTCAAGTGATCTCTAGCTTCATGTGTATTTTTATTTTGCAGAAAAAGTCATATTGTTGCATGATTTTGGTTACGACCCTTAGGCAATGGATAAAGGAACATCATTTATTGAACATCCTTCTATATATTAAAAGAGAAATTTATTTATTGGAAGAACAAAAATTTTTCTCTCTCTCCTCTTTGTTCTCTTATTATGAATCTTCATTTTTAAGACAGTTCAGATATGACTAGTGTTTTGCAGATTCGACTTTTTTGTTCTTTTGGTGTATATATGTCTTTCCGACGTGGTTCGGTTTCACTTACCATTTATTGATTTTATTTTTCAGCTATGTCCGGCGATCTTTCTTTCTTTTATGTTTCATTCGATCTCTCAAATCGGTTTTGTTTGGGATTATGAGTTTCCTATTTCGATTTGAGTTAAAAACTTGATTCTTCCTTTGCTAGATTTTGTTTTGCTAATTTCGAACTGTTTACCATCAATTTTTGTAAGATAATATAGAATACGATATTATTGTGTTGTTTGATAGAAGATCCTAAGGTTCATATATATAGTGTTTAGCATTGACATATTGCTAACACAATATAATGTAAACTTTCCTAATATGAATCTAACAGATAAATGGAAATAACTTGTACAATATGTAATATGGAGATCTAGAACATTCTTTTTTGTTGGGCTTCACGGGCTTCAGTTCATAGGTATCCTCAATAATTTTCTCTTAGTCAATGGTCACCCGTTCGACATGTTGTCAGTTTAAAATACAGTTTCTACTTGTCCAGATTTGGGGTAAAACCCTCTTGCAAAAGGATTAAATTTTCAACAAGATGAAATTGGCTAGGGAAGATTAGAAACAGTAAAGGAAGAAAATGAAGACAGTTCCAATAATAGTTTCAGAGAGTCGAGGAGCTTGGGCAACACTCGACGAATCTACGTGAAGGAGCTCCGTGACGGCGATCAAAAAGTGTCTTCATCATTGCAGGGAGTAGCTTGAAAAGGACGCTTAGCATGAGAAAGGAGGATTAGCGACACATGTGTTAAAAGATATTTTGATAAAGAGGATAAGATTGTCCCCCAAACGATGTTTCTTTAGTTGTTAATTTTATTTTTCGTTTGGCCTTTTTTCATATAATCTAGAACCTTATGTAAATTAGCCCATTGGTTGGTGGAGGTGGTACCCACCACACCCGGTTCGAAGCAAACCGATCCAAGAACCAGCTGAAGAACCATGAAGATAGCGGGCCGTAAGGCCCACTAGGAAGAAATCGGCCCGCCACTCAAGAATGGGAACAAGGCCCATACAATTTAAACAGAAGATGAATAAAAACTGAAGAATCAGCATTAATGGGAGGAATTAATGCCGAGTAATGGAGAAGTTACATGGAGGGGGGAGGATAAAAGGAGAAGGAGGAGCTCAAGAATGAGGATCAGATTCTTTTTCTCTGATTTTAACTAGCAGCTTCTGTAAACATATCTCTCAATAATCAATAAAATTACTGCTTTTATTCACATTGTGCCTCGAATCAAACACCCCATATTCTGTGTGGATTTCAGATCCAACAATTGGCGCTAGAAGGAGGGNNCTGTCTCTTTTTCCCTTTTTGCTTTCAGGGTAGCATGTCTGGTGACAATGGAACCGATGGACGAACAAGCCCGGCTCTCCCAGGAGTTCACGACGGCGACAACGTCGATCCAACGGTCGGGGTTCAGGGGCAAGAGCAGGCTGCTCCAGCATTCGACGCTCATGCGACATTAGACCAAGTCCAGGAGAACATGCGCGGCATCTTCACCCTACTGGTAGAAAGAACCGACAAGAAGAGCAAGATCGGAGGTCAAGCCAGCGGCTGGAGGAGCTGGCGCAGGCTCAGGCCGCCCAACTTGCAAGGATAAATTCCATTGCCCCTATCTCCCCACGGGAACTCTGGGTTTCGGAAGCCCGACCTGACAACGGGGCGACCCACGCTGACCAGAGGTCGAGCGAAGATCGGGATCAAGGCCAACAAGACTCAGCTCTGGGAGGGATGTCTGCCCATGCGGACTCCGAGCTGCAAACGCTAAAGCAGACACTCGCCCAGACAACCGCCGAGCTCCGGACAATGTAATCCCAGATCCACAAGGCCACCAGATCAGCGCCGGAGGTTCATCGAGCCATTGAAGAAACTCAGCGAACACCGAATCGTAGGAGCTACCATTCCGAGCATCAAGCTCAAGATCGCACCCTACAAGGGAAAAACAGATCCCCGAGCTCACATGACCGCATTCTGCATCGCGATGGGTCGGACCAAATTCAACGAAGCTGACAAAGACGCTGGATGCTGCCAGCTCTTCGTCGAAAACCTTTCCGGAGCAGCTCTAAACTGGTTTTCCCGCCTGAAGGCGAACTCAATTGACAGCTTCAACCAGCTGTCAACCGCTTTTATCAAGCATTATTCGATGTTCATCGAGAAGGGAGCCTCAGATGCCGACCTCTGGACGATGACCCAGAAGAAAGACGAATCCTTGCGATCGTTTCTGTCCAGGTTCAAAGCAGTCATTTCTAACGTGGTCGTCAGTGACGAGGCAGACATCGCGGCTTTACGGAATGCCCTTTGGTATAACTCCCGCCTTCGGGAGGACCTTATGCTCAACCGACCTACCTCCCTAGAGGACACACTTCACCGCGCTTCCAGGTTTGTGGAAATAGAAGACGAAAAGAAGGTGTACGCGGAAAAGCATGCTTCTACGACGAAAGCAACTCCCATAGAGAAACCCAAAGAGGAAAAGGATAACAAGCGATCTTCCAGGGGACACCGATATGAGGGAAGCAATTCCAAGCACAGGTCGTTCCAGATATCTAACTCCCAAGGATCATAACGGAGCTCTGGACCCAACTCCAACTACAAGTCCATATCCAACACCTGGACACGGAGCGACGGATCCAAAACCTCTGAAAAATTATGCGAATTTCATAACACCTCGGGGCATACGACAGATGAATGCTACGGGTTCAAGCAGTATCTGTTTAACAAGTACAGGACAGAAGAGCTGGCTAGGAAGAACGAAGATCGTGAGGGGGTGCGGCCTCATAACGACATGGAACCACCGAAACAAGATCGAGATGCGAGGCAGATGGAGAAGGCGGAACCCCCAACAGCTCGGAAACGAATCAATATGATTATGGGGCCAAGTCCTTTCTTCAATGACATAGTTCAGTCGATAAAAAGCTACAGCAGGCAGGCGAACTCAACCACCGACGGCGTCCAAGCAGCAATCAGAGAAGATACCGTTATAGAATTCTCGGAATGGACAACCAGGAGCGTTACGCGACCTCATAACGACGCCCTAGTACTTGAGCTCATTATTGAGGATTGCGAGATAGCTCGAGCTCTAATTGATTCAGGCAGCTCGGTAAACGTCCTCTACAAGGAGACACTCGACAAAATGGAAATCCCTGAAGAGCGTATAAAGAAATCAAAACAACCTCTAACCGCCTTCAACGGCGGTACTACAATGTCAATAGGGACGATCAAGCTCAACACTTTCATTGGCGGTGGGAGGATGGAAACCAAGTTCACGGTGGTAGAAGCCCCAGACATATACAATGTAATATTGGGAACTCCCTGGATACATTCAATGAGGGTAATACCGTCCACCTATCATCAGTGCATCAAGTTCCCCACGGAGCATGGGGTGGTAACCGTCCACGGAAGCCAACGAACGACAAGACTGTGCTACGTTAATGAAAATAAGCTATGAAGGTCCCAAGAACAATACACGTTCCAGATCCGAGCTCCGGAATCAAGTCCGAAGGCAACAGATCAAATCGAGCCATCCAACCCTGAGCTCGGTAAAATCAGGCAGGTGTGCATCGACCCTAGTAACCCCGACCATTGCGTGGGAGTCGGGGCGCATCTGGAGAAGGAAATTTTCAAGGAGTTGGTAACGTTCCTCAAAGAGAACAAGCACACCTTTGCTTGGACGATAGGCGACATGCCGGGAATAGGCTTGGACATCATATTCCACGAGCTCAATGTCGATCCGACCTACAAGCCAGTTCGCCAAAAGAGGAGGAAGCTTGGCACGGAAAGAGCGGAGGCAGTCAACGCGGAAGTGGAACGACTGCTCAAAGCCGGTTCAATTATTGAAGTCAAGTATCCAAACTGGTTAGCCAAACCGGTGGTCGTCAAGAAGAAGAACGACGAATGGCGGGTTTGCGTGGACTTCACCGACCTCAACAAGGCATGCCCGAAAGACTGTTTCCCTCTCCCGCACATAGATCGGTTAGTTGAGGCGACAACTGGGAACCAGTTGCTATCATTCCTAGACGCCTTCTCCGGATATAACCAGATACTCATGCACCCGGATGACAGAGAAAAGACGGCCTTTATGACCGACCGGGGACTCTACTGCTACAAAGTGATGTCATTCGACCTCAAAAACGCTGGCGCAACATATCAGAGGTTGGTAAACAAAATGTTTTCCGATCAGCTCGGCAAGACAATGGAAGTATACATCGACGACATGTTGGTCAAGTCATTACGCGAGGATGATCATGTCGGCCATTTGCGAGAGTGTTTCTCAATTCTTAACAAATACGACATGAAGCTTAACCCGACAAAATGCACCTTTGCCGTCGCCTCCGGCGAGTTCCTGGGGTACCTGGTGACCCAGCGCGAGATAGAGGCCAATCCCAAGCAGCTCTCAGCCATCATGAACATGAAGTCGCCTAGCACGGTGCGGGAGGTACAACGGCTCACTGGACGGATAGCGGCCCTGAGCAGGTTCATTTCCCGACTACCACAAATGTCTCCCGTTCTATCAGAAGCTCCGCTCCAACAAGAAGTTTGAATGGGATGAGTCATGCGAGGAGGCGTTCACCCAATTGAAGACATACCTCACCACACCTCCAATACTGTCCAAACCAGAAACCGGTGAAGTTTTATATCTTTACATTGCGGTGTCCAGCGCGGCGGTCAGCGGAGTCTTAGTACGAGAAGAAAGCAACGAACAAAAACCTATTTTCTACATCAGCAAGTCTCTGGCAGACGCCGAGACTAGATACATGGTAACCGAAAAACTAGCACTGGTCGTGGTTACGTCAGTACGGAAGCTCCGCCCCTATTTCCAGTCTCACTCCGTAGCCGTGCTGTCCAACCATCCGCTCCGCACCATAGTCCACAACCCAACACAATTTGGACATCTAGCCCGGTGGGCAATTGAACTAAGCGAATATGACATTGAATATAAGCCTCGAACTGCGCTGAAGTCGCAGGTCCTGTCAGATTTCCTCATTGAAATAACCCCAGAACCGAGCTCTGACACAGAGACCCCAGGTACCTGGACTCTACACGTGGACGGTTCTTCCTCCACCAAGGGGTCTAGCATCGGGGTACAACTTGTCTCACCAACCGGAGAAACTATAGAGCAATCTTTCCGTCTCGCATTCTCGGCCTCCAACAACGAGGCGGAGTACGAAGCATTGCTCGCGGGGCTGCGGCTGGCAAAGGCAGTTCACGCAAAATAGATTGGCGTATTCTGCGACTCCCAGCTCGTTGCGAACCAATTCAATGGGGAGTATGAAGCTCAGGACGATCGTATGACCGCATACCTGAAGATGGTGTAAACGGAAGCGGCAGAATTTGACGAGTTTTCCTTGACCAAGGTGCCACGAAAGGAAAACTCCGCCGTCGACGCGCTAGCCACGTTGGCCTTCGCCTCTGCTGACAGCCTGAGCCATACAATTCCAGTCGAAACTCTGAGCAAATCAAGTATTAGCGAGATCCTGGCGGCACTGACCTCGGGAACTCACGACGGCCTATCAGACCCACAGCAGGCCATGGCGCTTCACGAGGACGACCTCAACGAATACCCGGGCGCCATCGCTCTGGAAGGAATTAGAGAGGGGGACGACTGGCGGAATGAGATAAGGAGTTACATCGCTGACGGCGACGTCCCACTTAATAACTGGCAAGCACGGAAGCTGAAGCAGCGGAGCACGCACTACACATTATTTGAAGACAAGATCTTCCGACGAAGTGACACGAGCGTCTACCTGTATTGCGTACACGGCGACGAGGTCAAGCAAATAATCAAACAGTCAATGGGAACCACGCTGGCGGCAGGTCGCTAGCATAAAAGATATGAAAGCAAGGCTACTATTGGCCCACCATGGAACGTGACTGTTTGGCATATGCAAAGAAGTGTGAACGGTGCCAGAGACATGCCCCCATCATTCATCAGCCAACAGAGCTGATGAAGTTAGTCATGACGCCCTACCCGTTCATGCGCTGGGCAATGGATATAGTTGGCCCGCTGCACAAGTCCGAAAAAAAGCAATACCTGCTTGTTCTTACCGACTATTTCTCTAAATGGGTCGAGGCAGAAGCCTATGCAAAGATTAAGGATAAGCAAGTCATTGACTTCTTGTGGAAGAACATCTTGTGCCGTCATGGTATCCCGCATGCGATTGTTACGGATAATGGCTCACAGTTCACCTCCAAGGACTTTGAGCATTTTTGCTCCGTCTACAAGATCGCAATCCAGTATTCAACGCCCCACAATCCCCAAGGCAACGGGCAAGCTGAAGCAACGAACCGACGTATTGTAGAAGGCCTCAAGAAGCGGCTGACTACCAAAAAGGAAAGTTGGGCCTTTGAGCTGGACGGAGTCCTCTGGTCGCACTAGACTACGCCGCGACGTGGCACGCAACAGTCGCCTTTTTCCCTTGTATATGGCATTGAAACAATGATACCCGCCGAGGTACGAGTGTCGACACTCCGCCGTCAGGTACTCCCTGAAGATGAACCCGCTATTGACGAGCTATTACGAATGAACTTGGACACGATCGAGGTGCAAAGGGAGCTTGCCTTCATCCGCCTTCAAGCTTACCAAAACCAGGTCGCCAAGTACTACAACAAGAATGTTAGTCCGCGCACTTTCCAAGAGGGCGACTTGGTCCTCCGACGTGTGGTCCAGAACACTTCCGAGTACCAAGCTGGCAAGCTCGGCGCGAGTTGGGAGGGCCCCTACAGTATCGCCAAAGTGTTGCACCCAGGGGTCTACGAACTTCTTCGCATGGATGGCACGCCGGAACCTCGCCTATGGAGCTCGGTGAAGTTGAAGAAGTACTACTGCTGAAATTCATTTCTGCTTCATATTGAGCAAAAAAAAAAAGGTCCCTTGGACCTCAATGTTATCGAACTACGGAAAGGCTTGATCCCTCCGGGGTACGTATACAACCCGTTGTGGGTACAACTGTTATAATAAAAACACATATTCTTTGACTTGTTCATGTTCAAGTCCTTTGTCTTACGAAGCTCGGTTGGGTCGGCGCCCTGGCCAGGTCCCCCGACCTCCGAGTTAGCTGCGCGCTTCTCACAAGTGCCTAGGTGAAACAACACCATGGATGTGGAAAGGCGGCTTTTGGATGGTTCCCCACATCCCGGTATGACTTAAGCATACCTCTATAGGAAAGCCAGATCACGTCCGCAAGACACTCAAAATCCAAAGTCTCCCTTCTACTTAAGTAGGAGATCTTGAGTGTGGCACGGGGTAAGCCAGCAGTGCGCTGCGCCCAGACGCTCCAAGTCTTGAAACAGGGTAAGTCGGGGGCATTCTTCGCGCCCATGTTCGCTACTAAAGATAAGAGTGAACTCAATGAGAGAGCCCTCGCGTTCCACAAGTCGCAGAACTTGTGATGGGAAGCAACATTCCTTTCTAAACGACTTTCTCCCGTTAACACACCAAAAAACAAAAAACTTGGAGTCCAGATGTAAGACAAAACACAAAACAAAAACTTGAACACTTGAGCATCAACAAGATGCTTTCGTGTGCTTCAACTTAAGCATCAACAAGATGCTTTCGTGCGCTTTAACTTAAGTCAACAAGATGCTTTCGTATGCTTCAACTTAAGCATCAACAAGATGCTTTCGTACGCCCCAACCTAAGTATCGATAAAGTCAGCGTCAAATTAAGGTAGCATTGGGTAGAGCTCTCGGGACTTAGACAAAATGCCTACTTTCCAGAGAGCATTGTGAAAGCCAGAACCAAGTGCCAACTGCTCCGGGCTAT
>OVAN01006371.1:0-21430 GCA_900406275.1 Anastatica hierochuntica
TAAATACTCTAACGGGTTTTGTTTCACGGTATTTCGAATTGAATATTATCCTAAATGAACTCATACGAGTATCCGAGGAAATCTGAAAGTTCGAAAATCTCAAATCTAAACTGAACCCANTTCGATATAACTGAAAATTCTAAAAATTTTGAATCTGAACCCGAATCTGAAACTCAAAATAACCAAAAATTATAAACCGATACCCGAAAAATCTAAATATGATTAATAATATATAAAATTATTTTAAAAACTCGCGCAGTTGCGCGGGTCAAAACTCTAGTGTATTATTAAACTTGGAGAAAACCTCTTTTTAACTTTGTTTTTTTGCATCTTTGTTTTTAAAAAAAATTATTTCTAAAAATCGTATCAGTTTTAAAATATCAAAATCAAATTTATACACTCTAAAAGTAGTTTAGTGATATAATATTGAAGGCAAGGTGTAGAATTGAAAAAGGGAAAACGTAAATGCTACACGAGCAAGTGGGCCAGTGGTTGCACCACCTCTGCATCCATCTCACGAAACCAGGGTTCGAACCCTGCACCTGTCTCTAGTGAGAGTAACTATTTGCCACTAGGCTATGATGACAAAAAAAATGCTACACAAGCATTAGTGATTGGACTATGAATTCATCATTATCCAATTTATCTTTACGAGTGTTATTCAATAATGTAATTTAATAGATTTTAAATCTAAACACTATCACTCCTTATTCGAGTGACGATTTTAAAGTCTATTAAATTATAGTTTTATTTGATATGATACTTACTATTAATACTTAAAATTTAAAGTTATTCAATGAATGATTCAGGATCAGTTAAAATTCAGTGTTATTCAACTTTAGAGGATGTTACAATTCATTGTATTTTAAACTGATTTCAAATTATTAGTCGAAATCTTACGAAAAAATTATTGGAATCAAAATCTAAAGAAAACTGCAGACATTTTAGGATCCACCCATACAATACAAAGTATAAACGACATACATACAATTAACAAAGTTTTGACATACAAAGTAAATTTTACTAAATTTAATTTTTTTTTCTTGAAAACAACAATGCATAAACGAAGTCAACTTATAAAAGATCACAATGTAGAATACAAATGGTCACGGAACTCATAAATTTTTGCATTGATACTTGAAAACATCATCTAGAATGAAACAAAAAATTTCTCCCCCAACATCAAATATGAGAACGTAGGAGTACAATATTATGATTAATCATATAAGAATATGTAACCTTTTTTGTTTCTTTGGTCATGTAAAGAATATGTTAACACAATAAACAATTATCCCAAATCTTGAAACTAAATTTTGTCAAACAGACAAAGAAAAAAGAGATGCTTAAAATTGAACTCAACCAAAGAATAATAAAAATCTTGAAGAAAAAGCAAAACTCAAAGAAGACAAAAAGATGGAAAACCCAAAGAACTAAGACTTCGTTCCTTCAAACTAGAACTCTTTTTATTGTCTAAATTAAAATCTTTCTTTGCCTATAAAAATCATTGAGATCTTTCCTCTGCATTCTCACAAAAACAAAAACATTTCAACTTATAAACCAACAAAGAAAGAAAAAGAGAATGGCTAACTTTGGAACAGAACGTGTTTATCAAGAATTTGAGCCAGCTACTAGATGGTCTTCTGAGCCAGACGCCGAGATCCTTGTCGCTGATCTTCCAGGTTTCTTCTGAATCTTCTTTTTCACAATCTTGTTTTAGAGATACAAGAAATGTTCATAAGCAGATTTGTCTTCTATGTTTAGGATTCAAGAAAGAACAACTTAAGGTGGCAGTAACCACAAAGAGGAAGGTAAGACTAACCGGAGAACGTCCCATTGGCGGAAACAAATGGATTCGTTTCCACAAGGAAATTCCAGTTCCTTTGAGCGTTGATATCGACTCGGTTTCAGCTATGTTTAAAGATAACAAACTCTACATTCGGCATCCTAAAGTCAAGACAGATATCCCTCAAACTAAGCCACCATCACCGGTTATTATGAAGCCTCGCAATCAACACGAGAGAGAACAAGATCAGGTTACAAAAGCAAAGGTTGAGGAGAAGAAAAACGATGGCGCAACCCATCATGACGCTCAGAAGAGAGCAAAGGAAGCAGAAAATGGGAAAAAGGAACAATTCGGCGAACCTAAAGGACCTTCGAGTTCCAAAGATGAGGAGGAGAAAGACAAAGTTGGAGCGAAATGGTTCGAGAAGTACAAAGAGGCAACCGGAAATGTGGTCAAGGAAGCTAAGAACAAAAGGAAACTACTTTGCAATTTAGCTGCTTCGGTTTTATTGCTTCTGCTAATCCTACTCTATACTAGAAATGCACTACGTTCATCATCATCCCTTGTGTGGAATTCTGATGAATGAGTGTCCTTTTACATTTTCGTATCGCAATGTAATAAGATTGCTCAAGGAGACAATGAATAATATGTAATAATCAAATCTCCTCTCTACATGTTTGTATAAATGTATGATGAGAAAAAGAGAGAAACTCCATTTTATAATGCCATAAACTTAAGCAGAACACTAAAAAATATGTAGCCTATAATAATCCATTTCCAACCATAATGTAACTCAGTAAACCACAAAACTTCTCAAAGGTTTCAGTGAGTATAAGATCATCCAGTATATTTCTTCACTTCTCCTTCGTAGGCCGATTTTTACCTTTAAGATCTCTCTTGCATCATAACAAAGAGAAGACCGGGTGTTTCTCTCTCGATCACCTCCATCTTTTGTTGCTTCAAGTGTTACATCTCTTGAGGTGAAGCTGAGTACCACCTCGTTCTCCACAAATCATCAGTAAACGATTACTCATTCGAATGCAATATACTAACCAACAATAGCTACATAAGCAACAGTCACACTAAGTCTCTCGAGCTCTTTGATTCTGTACTCACCGGGTATTCTCCAGAACCATCATATCCATCCTACAGCCATATATAATGATAGTGTCACAAGTTATTCAAGTTTTAACCAAAGTTACTGATTGATCACCAGCTTGATGATATCTTTCTTTCACTATTTCTCGAATTTCCACAGACCAAACATGAAAACTCAAACTGTATTAGAAAGGACTCTCACGAAAACAAAAAGAGAAAGAAGACAGCTACACTTAAGATAAAGATCAAGCTTCTCATATACTTTACTCAAAGTCATTTTTAAACACAACTCTAGCCTCAAGTTTACATTAATACAGCAGAAAGTTACAAACCTTAACACGAAGATGAGCAAGAGAGAAACGTAAAATCAACAATACTTATCTCCAACACATTCATTTCATTTTAGTAGGATGTTGTTATTCACCTTGACGGAAGCTGGATGCAGAGAGAGGATCAAGAGGCAGCCGCTCGGAGAAGCGGTATCATCTTTAGACAAACTCGGGATGCACTATCCAATTTAGAAAACTGATTGTAACCTTAAGAGATAGAGCTTTCTTTCTTTCTTTCCTAATTTATGATATCTATTAAGTTTGTTGTTCTTCAATTATGCGCCTAAACTCCTACACTGATTCACTTCTTTAAGAGGTGGCACTAACCTAAACACTAAAATTCAAAGAAAAAAAATGTATTCGACTTTGAAAATATGTTAGAAGTTAGTGAAATTTTGTGGTTTCCTAAAAATATGAATTGATAAAGCAAAGCTAAAAGCAAATCTTCTCAGTTTTCATCAATCATAAGACACAAGTCTGTGCCAAGGTTTTACAAGTTGCTTCAGTAAGTGTTTTTTGGAAAGGGAAATGAATTCACATTGCTTAGGCTTTCCCCTTACCGCTTGTTCTTCGTTTAGTATGCCACGCTCGGTTCATATCGCCACTAATGGGATTCTTATGAGCAGCGATGGAGCATTGTTCAGACCTTCTGTTCTTTGCATTCATCTCCACTTGCATCTTCCTTCGTCTCATCCTGTTCTCAAGCCTCATTCCTTTAAGTGCTCTAGCTCTTCGCTCTATCTCCAATGCTTTTGTGAAGTTCCATATCCTGACTATGCCTTCTTCACCTCCGCATACTATGCGGTCACAACCTAAGTCTACAGAGAACAAGTTTGACCCAAACCCGTGTAGCATTCTTTGTGGCGGTTCCACAGTAGTTGAAGAAACCCTTTTGGATAAGGTGCGTCGGTTAGTCTTCAACAACTTCCTAACGTCGATAAGTGCGAGTTTCCCGTCACCCGATGCTGAGACAAGCCAGGGAAATTCAAAAGAAAGAGAGTACACAGGACCAGTGTGAGGCATCCATTGAGATATTAGCATAACGCTTGTTTCGCTACCGTATCTTCTGATCTCAAACATTTTGATCCCTCCATCTTCTCCACCAGTAAACAGGAAATCTCCAGTATGGCTTCTTGCCAAAGAGTATGTGTTACCCTCATGAGCATCATGGATAATCGCCAGTGGTGTCTCACTGCTAACGTCCCAAATATATACATCCGAACCCGACGTGCTAGCGATGCTTGTTTCATGAGGTGCAAGTCCCCAAACCCAATCACTATGCCTCAAGGTTTTGATACACTTCATTGAAGATCTGTCCCATATACGAACAGACATGTCCCACGAACCGCTGAAGATATTTGCCATGTCCAGGGCGAGACATGTAATTGGACCTTCATGCTCCCATAGGCGAAACTCAGTCTTCTCTTTCTGAAAACCAGTGAGGTCAAACAGGTTCCTGAGACCATCCATTGATTTCCAGCAATGAATAAATCCATCAGTACCACCAGCTACCAACAACTTTGTGTCAGCCGCAACCGCCCTAATTGTACAACCGAGTGGTTTAGAAGCTGCAATAGACAATCCATCTTCCATATCCCACATCCGAACTACAGAATCATATCCCGAAGTGAAAATGAGTTTGGCAGAAGCTAAAAGGAAAACAGTCCGGACTGCTTCAGTGTGACCATACAAGGTATCGATACTATAACGTCCTAAAAACGTCCTACTTCTAAACTCCCTCTCAACAAACAACTCTTTCCATGATCTCTCATCAGAAAGTCCTGAACTTGTAGTCCCGAAAACTACAGGGAGTCCCCATCTCTCACAGTAGAATCCCTTCCAAGCATGATGCTCCGTCGCTAACCTATGCAAACTAGACGAAACACAAGACACTAAACCCAACTCTTTGGGGTCAAGGCAATTCAGAATCTCAGATATCAACGCCTGAGGCAAATCAATAATGGAACATCGATGAGTAGTAATCGACAGATCCTTATCAGATAGCAATGGTTTCGAGCCACTGGGTACTAAAGTTCCCTTCTTATGCTTCACAGTAGGAATCTCAACAGACCCATTCTCCTCTATTCGCAACTTCGAATCCACAAGAACAGACTCAGCTCCTTCTTCGTTCACAATTTCAACTCTCTTTTGAGACTCAAATGCCATGAAAAAGCAAGCCAGTGTCTGATGCAGCTCCAAACACCTAACCAAGGAGCTTCTCACGAACGAAACTTGACTGGATCTGAAAAAATCTATCCAGCTAAAGCTTGAAGAAAGAAAAAAACAACAAACAAAACTAAATCTTCTCCATTACAAGATTATGAAGAAATCGATTACCTCAAGTAATCAGAAACAAAGAGAGAATGAGAGATCTTAGCCCAAATTAGGGTTGCCCTAATTTCTCTGATCGAATTGATGGAGACGACGACGAAGATTTGAGAACCAACCGCTAAAAGCAAAGACTGAGAAAATATGGTGATTTTTTTTCTTTTTTTAAAAATTTATGGTGGTGTAATAATAACCGTCGGATTAAAAAATATTGGACGATCGAGATCGTAACATCTGATCCTATTTTTCCTGCGTAATTTTCTCAAAAAAGTTTTGTATTTTCGAGCGATCATCATCAACCTCTCTCCCACTTTCTTCCCCTAAAATGTCTGACTCTTCCTCCATCCATGACTCTCCTCCTCCTCCTCCGGCGATCGACGGCGACTCTGAAACCACCGTGGTCAACGAATCAACACAATCAGATGATTCCATTGCGAAATGTCAGACAGCGATACAATCATTAGCTTCAATCGTCACAACCACTGACATCCCTTCCACGATCACTCTCCTCCTTGAAGACGACGCCGTCTCCGCCGCGATTTCATCTCTACTCCAACGTCCAGATTCAGGCGCCGGCGATAATAACCTTTGCCGTTGGCTTTACGATACTTTCCAATCATCTGAACCGTCTCTACAGCTTCTCGTTCTCCGTTTCGTTCCTTTGATCGCTGGTCTCTACCTCTCTCGTGTCTCTCTCCGGCAACCTCAAGCCGGATTCGAAGCCGTGTTGTTAGCTCTCTACGCGCATGAGACAACTTCACGTGCCGGTCAAGCAATCACCGTCAACATTCCTGATCTTGCTCATCCCAGCATTTACCATGAGTCCAAAGGTCCCACGAAGAACAACAATTCAACGTGCCTCAACATCGCCGTCATCTCCTCCACGCTTGATCCACACGGTACGGTGAGATCCACACGACGTGCTAGGATTGTCGGAGTTGCGTTGGAGCTTTACTACAGCAAAATCTCGAGAATGCCACGTGAATCCAAGCTCAATTTCTGCGAATCGTGCGTGAAATGGGCGGGGCAAAACGGTGAGACCGAGCAATCACGAGCTGTAATACCTGCATTGAGCGATGATTCTTGGAGAGAGGAAGAGAATGTGGCCATGGGAGGAATATCAGAGAGAGATACCGGAAGGATTCCACTGCCGTGGGAGCTTGTGCAGCCAATTCTGAGGATCTTAGGACATTGCCTCTTGGGGCTTAAAGTAGAAGACAGGGAAGTACCGGAGGCGGCCAGCAAAGCTTGTCAGAGTTTGTATCTCCGTTCGCTGCACGATATAAACCCGAAAGCTATTCTGGCTACTGGTAGTCTTCTCCGGCTCCGGGAGATGGCTCTTGATCCCAAGAATCAGATCGATTACACTGAGATTTCAAACGACGCCATTATCTCCGTCTAACTCCCTCCGTTTTGCTCTACATTTTTTAATGTCAACGCTTTCTTTTTTCTCTATTTTATTAAGATAAACAATCATTGATTTGTCAAAAATCCAAACCAAATGCAAGGAGAGGCCACGTTCTTGTTGGCTTATGAGTTATCAACGTAACATGTTTGCTGCAAAAGAAAAGATAAATTTTGTTTTCGATGAAAACTAAAACCATATCTTCTCAAGGAAAGAGATCCTGCAAGTCAATGATGTCTGCAAGAACACCGGCTGCAGTAGTGTCGTTCCCGGCACCAGCACCTTGAATCACCAATGGCTGTTCCTTGTAGCAACGGCTATATATCTCTACCTGCAGTTTTTTATAAAAGCACTATATGAGAATCTCATGTGAGCTAAGAAATTTAATGTTTCTCGGGGAAGGGACACAGGTAAGCAGTTTAAGACCAAGAACATATGTATGTGTGTGTTTTCTCTTCAGTGAGGCAGTACTTTCAGAATTTTACAAATAGAACCTTATATGAAACTTACTATATTGTCGCTGCCTTTTAATCGTCCCAATGGCGAATCTTTTGGAACTTCTCGAATGCCAACTTGAACGCTGCAGTGAGAGCGTGAAAGTTAAAATCAGGCAATTTCAACATTGTACACGAGCATAATATAATTTGACGGTTGCTCTCTAGCTACAATCAATATAAGTCTTTAAACAAGTTTCTCTAAGGTATTGAATGTTGGCTGTACCAAAAAAAACAAAAGTTGGCGATGGGAAATAGCGAGAGTGAGGTTAACCGTGTAATCACCTTGAGCCCTCAATCACACAGACATAACGAAGCACACATCCATTTGATGAAGCTCTTGTAACTCTCTCTTCAATATTCTGATCAAGTTTTACTATTCCATTATGGAGGAAATCATCCACAGACATGAGTCCAGGTCCCATCTCTTTGGGATACAAGCTCTCTATCTACAAACAAGAAAACCTACAATGTTATGTTCAGGAGAAAAATGATCAAAATACTACTCTTGTTAGGAGCCATTCTTTCCGCATTTAAGAACACAGAACCAAAGCTCAAACAAGAACTAGATCAGCGCATGTTTCAAGCCCAGTTCAAGGTTCATCATTAAAGACAACTGAACAAGAATCTCCAGCCAAAAATCAGGCTGAGCACCCGATTGTTGCAATCACAACTCATTCCAAACATAAACTATGATATCAAATTAAAAAGAGGAAAAATGAAAAGGTCCAAGTACAGTCCACACCTTTATGCTATCCATAATTATCCTCTTGCCAAGAAGTCGAGCAAGAATCAAAGCCTATCATCAACAACCAAAGTTGAGAAACACAATATTTTGTATTAAACTGGTTATATATTCTCGTCAACAACAAAAATTGCTTGAAACGAAAGATCTATGAGAGTTTCAAAGCATAATCTTTTTTATAGCAGTAAGTTAGTGAAAACAGGACACTGGAACATTTGCCTACAAATATGATCAGGTTCAACGAAAAGATGGTTAACAAGAACACCAAAAAAAATCATGGCTTGTTTTTTTGTTTACTACTCGAACTAGAAAAAGAAAGCAACTGCCGTGTGGATTGATGATAACATTACGTGCACTAAAAAAAGGGTAATCTGCTCTCTAACTCTAACAAAGAGACTATATCTATCCATTCATACCTTCCTAGCAACATCCATGCCGCCAAGGTCATCACGTGGATCTGTGACGAAAACAAACAAACATGTCAATCAAACATCATATTTAGAATAATCGAACATTATCTTTCTTTTCAATCATTATGGACAGGTTTTTCCCAAAGCTAAACCAATTCCGATGCCGTATAAGATCAAAGAAAGTTTGAGAATATTGCCAATCTACAAAACAAATTATGACATAGAGGCAGATAAAGCGATATCTACTATCAATCAGACAAAACAAAGATATGTGTCATTATGATTAAATGAAACTGGATAAAACCTGGTTCAGTGTACCCCAGCGTTTTAGCAGCTTTAACAACTTGACTTAGAGGCTTTCCATCTTCAAGCTCGCTCATTACATAACCCAAGGTACCTATCATAAACCAAGTACAGATATAACGATTATAAATAAGTGATCTATGCGTAGATTAGAAAAGATCAATGATAAACATGTATAACAGTAAAATAGGTTGCATGGGAGTGTGATTACCGCTCAAACTACCAACAATACGATGAACAGGGTCTCCAGATGAAATTATGCGGTTCAAGGATACAATGACAGGAAGACCAGCACCAACCTATAAGAAAACATATGTCGGGTGCGAAAAAATTTTCAGTAACCGCCATACTCAGCCACAGATATCACCAAGCTTCTGATCAACTACAGGAATAAATATGGATATTTGATGAAAGAGTACATTTCTACATCTAGCTTCATTTTCAAAAGACTACAAAATATGAATTAATAGCATCATTCCATATGCAGGCTGTGTTTCACTTACAGTAGATTCAAGGCGGATGCGTCGCGGATGCAAAACCAATTTATCATAATGTTCCTGCGTAGAAGAAAAGATGAAAGTGATTTTGAAGTAGGTACATTTGCTTGCACATTATTAACACAAACAGAACGTGTAAATGCTTACTAGTAACAACAAGTTACCAGTGTTGAAGTAAGAGGCTTCTTATTTGCCAAGACAACACAGCCACCGAAGTCAACTGTCTTCATCGATAGTTCAACAGTTTCCATACTGGCTGAGCAATCCACAACAGCTAAACCTATAGCAAATACATTATTTTTAACCTACAAGAACTCACAGAGTCGTGCCTTGTAGATACAGGCACAACAACACTAGACTTTAAAAGTTTCGAAAATGCTAATAGCAACAACTATATTTCAACCTTATCTTTGATACAGACCTGTAGATTTGCTCAGAACCTTTGCAATTTCTTCTGCTTCCTTTCTTGACTCGGAATCATTGAACACTCGATATTCACCTTTTTCTGGGATTGCAGAACATACGACTAATTCGGCTAACTAATCCATAATGAAACATGATGATAGACTCAAAAGAGTTACCTAAAGCACCAAACATCGATAATGGAGAACCAGTGGATTTGATACGGCAAACTTCTGACAAGAATTTATCATTAAGTTCTTCTTTGAGCACATCCATTGGAACAACTAAAGATTTACTATCACATACTCCAATCACACGTAAATGAACTCCCTGTTCATACCAGAGAAGAAAATCAAAATCTGATAATCGCATAGATCCATAGATTAACATCATCAGCTTCGAATTTAACAACATCAGTGATACTATCAGAAGATCCAGAGCAGTGAATCATCAGAACAAATTTCAGATATTAACAACATCAGTATCGAAGAATCTATTCGTTAGTGAGAGAAATCGAGAAGAAGTGAAAATGGAACCATATTGGCGTGAAGCGATCGACAAGAGACTATGTGTTGAAGAAGTTCACGACCAACGCCTCCACATCCCATGAGAAGCACTGAGATCTTCTTCATCCTTCTTCTTCTTCTTCTTCTTCTTCTTCTTCTTCTCTTCTTCTTCGACGCTCTCTGTGTTCCTCTTTGACTAGTGAAGTGACAAATAAGAGAGAATGCTTATAACGTTGGGAGCGTTTCAGAAACGCGCACTGCGTTTAAACGGTGGAGATTGCGAGTGGTTTGAAAGGTGTACCGAACCGAACCGGAATCGTAAACCGGATTGCTCAACCATAAACTTTATTGGGTTGGATTGTATCCGTTTCAACAACCTGAAGATCCGATTACTCACTCGGGTCATACAAACGGCGTCGTTTTTTACGTATGGCGTACAGTTTTGTTTCTCCAGCTTCTTCTTCTTCCTCCAGAACCGTGAAGATCCAAATGTTAATGTAAATCTCCTTTTCGATTCAAATGTTTTGTTTATCGTAGAACTCGAATCGAGCAAGCTTTTTCTTTAGAGCTCAGATCGAAGTTTCTCGGATCTCGTTTTCTCCTTCACCGTGTGTTTTCTTTTGGTTCCCGGCGAGAAAACAAAGAATGGATACTTTCAGCGCGGAGGATCTGTCGACGATCGGAGGAATAGCGACGGTTTCGCTCCTTCACTCATTTATTCCAACGCATTGGTTGCCTTTCTCCATCGTTGGACGCGCACAGAAATGGACGCTTTCCAGAACCCTCTTCGTTAGTATGTTCTGCATTTTCCTTTTGATGAGTCAATAATCTAAGGCATTGTATATGCATTGTTTGATTAAGATTGATCACTTCCGATACTGAAACAAGATTAGCTTACTGTAGATTGAAATGATGACTTTGGATCTGGATTTTGAAATTATATTACTGATCTTTAGATGATTTCTCTATTCAGAATATCAGGCAAGTGTGTATATAGAAAGTATATGGCATGACCTTGATTGGAATTTTGACTCTTTCAGGTTTTATGTGAGAAGAAAGTTGAACAAACATCTGACCTTTTCTTTTAGTGAAAATGTCACTTGTTTTGAGAAAGCATTGGTGTTTCTAGCTTGCCATTGTCACTTTTTAAAGTCATAGGATGCTTGGTTTTGTTCTTATCGAACTTTTCTCCTGTGAAAAAAGTGTCGAAATTCGGCAATTTTGATGTGATTCGAAAGTTCATGTTCATGTTTCGGTGTTTTTGGTTAGATGGTGAGGTATATATTCACATAGTCGCATTCTTTTCTGATTTTCAGCTGCATTTGGAGCAGTCCTGCATGTCATTTCCACTTCTCTTCTTGGTATAACAGCGATCACAATGGCAAATACCATTGCCGGTGAAGAGACTGTTCACAAACTTGCTTCCCTTTTGCTTGTAATTCTTGGTGGAAGCTATGTCTTGTTGTTTTTGGCTGGTAAAGGCGGTCACACTCATTCTCATAACCAACCCATGGAGAAGATGGCTGTTGCTGGGCTTGTCCTTGTTCCTGCATTATCTCCTTGTGCAACAACTCTCCCGGTTTTTCTCGCTGTTGGAAATTCAAAACCTATGATGGTTCTCGCCATCATAGTTCTGCTGATCAGGTTAGACAAATTCTTCTGAATTTTTCACATGTTTTATGCATCGATAAACTCTCACCATATAGACAGTCTTGAGCTAGTTGGAAATGATTTGACCAAAGTAGAAACACTTGCATCTTTGAGTTCACATATATGTGTCTGAGATGATTTGATAATTCTTGTGCAGCACCATATTGGTGATGACATCGTTGGTGGCTCTATCGTTCTATGGTGCAAGTCAGCTCAAGTTTCACTGGGTGGAGCGTTATGACAAACTACTTGTGGGTTCGGTTCTCTGTCTGGTAGGTATCTTAACCCTTCTCTTCCATGATCATGACCATGACCATGGTGGTCATGAAGAAGCACATCAACTCCACAGGAAAATCATTACTCTCTAGAGACCGTTTCAAGTCCATGTTTTTGTCCCCCATGTCATGTCTGTTTGTTTTGTAGAGAAGCTTAATGTCTGTGAATCTTTTCGCTTCACGTTTGTATTTCCATAACTAGTTGTAACCTTACCCGTTCCAAACGTGAAGAAACATATGTCAACACTAAGTATTTTCAATAGAAGAGCTGTTGTTATTATATAGCTTTGTAGTGGTTCCGTTGAAGCCGTTCATGTATCCAAATGCGACATGGTATGATCAATAATAACTTTCCAATGGTTGATGTGTCTTTGGCTACAAATATGGTTGACACTAATTCAAAAGCTTATCTGACAGATTATTTTGTTACCAAAATCTTGAAGGAACATTCATTCACTCCAAGAAGAATATAGTAGCGACGAAATAAATTATTCGTGTTCTACAGAAACAATATGTATAATAAAGTATTTAACAAACTAATCAGGAGGAACCAACAGGTTTAAGGAAGTTATCGAAAGGAGTAGAAGAAGGTGGATTGAAGAAAGGAGGATGGTTTTGATATTCTGTGATGCACATACTCGGATTTGAAGCTGCGGCGGGTGCATCCAGTCCCATCATCTCCCAGGAGTTTCTCTGATCTACAAACGGATTCCCACCGCCAAGAGGCAAAGCAGTTTCCTTTGTTTGGTTGCTGAACTTGATGCTATTTGCAGACATGAAAGACATCTTCTCTTGCTTACCCATAAGAAGAGCCTCGCAATGTCCAGCCATCTCTGTGTATGTCATGTCTGGTGGATCAGACACTGAGTATCTTCCTAATTGTGCTGTTGTTTGAGACACCTGCAACGCATTTTTCATGTTGTGTGAGTCATCATCCTCGAAGACTTATCAACCGAAAAAAAAGAGAGAACTCACAGCGTTTAGAAGTTCATCAATGCTTAGGAGAAACGCGGTTTTGGCATTAGGTTGTGTATCAAGACCAAGCTGATCTTCTGGAGGAGTCGGCGCTGCATCCTCTGGTATAAGCAATGGAGTTTCAGCCTGCGGGGAAAAAAAACAAAAGTTAAATGACACTGAATTCACAACGGTAAATCTTGAACTGGATACATGACATACCATTTCTCGAGGTTTGTTGTTTTTTTCTTCAGAACGGCAAACTTGAACAGGAGATTCTGTCAACTGCGTTCCAACTGGACAACCATCGATAGGTATAAAATCTGAAACTAGCTGCTCTTTTATGGCCGACGAATCTTGCTGCAAGTTAAAACCATCAACACACTTAATTAGTTAGCTCAAGAATAATCCAACAAAAAGATTTCAAAAAGGATGTAATGAACATTTTCAAAGTACATCTGATAGTTTTCCCAGAAACTTCATTATCATGTTAGCGTAATTTTCGCGAGGTTGATTTTTTGTAGTTTCTTCTATTGCCACAAGTGAATTTAAGGCGTCATTGTCGTCTTCTTTTGATCCGTAATCATTTGTTGGTTTCTCTGTTTGTCCATAGAAAACTGCATCTAGCTTGCTATCATCCTTCAACTGAAGAAACGGATCTACCTGATAAACAAGAAAAAAGTATAAACGCTAAACAAGAGACAGAGCAAGAACACTTTTCAAAACTGTTCTACTTACCGTTTTCTCCTGTAGTGCGGTTTTTGCGCTATTAATAAGAGGAGGGATGTTGAAGGCTCTTGCAGAGAAAATAATCATGGAAGTAGCCAGGGTAAAGAGGGATCTACGCCGAGATGGCTGCAATGGTCCTAAAATTGGCAATAGAAATTTAGAAGTAGAAACAATCTGTTTTGCATTTATAATTAATCTCGAAAAGATAAATCAAGAGATGGTCTAAGAAGTTAAATCTACATAGGACTATACCTCCAAGAGAAAGATTCCGTAGAGAAAATGCTAACTGAAAGCTCCAGACCAAGACCTCATTGCTTGAGTTCTACGTAAGTTTATCAAACGCTTTTTGTAGATTACTATATGAGAATTAAGTAACTTGTATTGTAAAACATGAATAGAGTGTGTAATACTATACCTTAGTTCGTCCAAATAGAAGTACTAAGCTAAATGTATTAGCAATGGCTTCATAATTCTGTGGCATGTTGTGAGGAGACAAAGACTGCACCCAAATCGATGAAAGCAAAACGCAAATCTGGTGGCTGCTTAATCTTAAAGGTATCACCTGCAAGTTTCAGTTAAGAAGGCAATGAAAGTAATTATATCAAAATGTTAAAATTCCATGATTCATTAATTAAAGGTTAAATGTGATATATATACTGGTTTCTCTGGTGAAGATCCTGAAGAATTTTGATCTGATATCATTGATGATGGGTTCCTTTTCACGCTCTGAGTTCGGCTGTAACTTGACTTTAACCGGCTCAATACTGAACTCGTGTTTTGCTTTGGCTCCTCCTCCTCGTCGTCAAAACTTTCATCAACTTGATGCTCCTTTATGCTATAACCTCTTCCGAATTTTGATTTTGACCTGCTAAGTGTTGAAACTCTCTCAATCTTTGCAGTATCATCGACAGGATTCTCCGACTCCAACTTTAGTTTTCTGAAGAGTGCGGCTGAAGAAGAAAATACAGACACAGTTCTTGACAATGTCCGCTGCATATCAGCAGGCCTTGTGGACTTGGGAACTGAATTAGGACAAACAGAAGATGGGACAAGAACGACAGAAAATATACGGTGTGCCCCCATTCTCGATTCGTGGTCAGCACAAACCATAGCTTGAAGCAATTGATGGAAAAGTGCACCTGGAAAAGCCTGTGAAACGATTAAAATGTTATCTTCTTATTAATTTACTTATCAGTTTTGGTTACATACAGGGTAAAAGAACAGAAATATCGAAACATCAAGACTTTAAATATCTTGCCTTGTTTTCATAGGATAAATTTGGTATAGCTGCTATAATTTGTGCTGTGCGAAAAACAGCCGCGATTAGAGTTCTTGCCATGACTGTAATATTTGACATGCTTTCCAACATGACAGCCATTATGTCAAGAATAGGTCCTGCATCTCCTACCTGCATTTCGAAAGGCTATCAGCAATTTACATTTTTAAATAGAATCTGAACTTTTCTCCAGCAAGTGTTATATATATAGATTTGTAGAGCTTCTTGTGGGTAATAGGGGTTACCTTCTGGGATAACTGCACGAGGCATTGTTCAACCGCAGCTTCGAATTTCAGATTATATTGAATCATCTCATTCCCAAGATTTGAATCATCTAATGAACAATGTATGCTCTTCCTCAGATGCCTAATCATATCACTTAACGCACCAATAATTGCCACAGACGGCTGAACTTTAGTCTGTTGGGCAAGTGCGGTAGCAACATAAACAATGTCCAACTGCATTTTAGGCTTCTTTAGAACATTCTTGTGATCAAGATGCTTGATCAGGATGGACAAAAGGAAGTGTGTGTTTTGCCCTGCCATCATTTACTTACACGATTAGTTGTCAGTAACACGCTAGCTAGAAATTCTAAAAGTAAACAAATAGAGACAATACGGACCAGATCGTTCTATCAGCAACTGAACGTCTTGCAAAACATATAAAGCAAGACCATGCTCGGTGGACCAAACTTCATTGAAATCAAAGTAGCGGAAGAGTGACTCTAGGACGCGTCGCACAGTTGTAGCTTCTTTTGCTAACTTCGCCAGGTTATGCAGACAGACCCTCGACCAAAACTTGGGGTTTTTAGCATCCTCCCTGCATTCTCTCCAATCAGAAATATAGAACCGGGCATAACTATCCTATGAATATAACAAGCATGTCAAAGTAAAGCTTGAGTAGAAGGATTTACACAGATACAATTGCCTTGCCTCTGTCATCCACGATTTTTGTCCAAGAAGCAATCCTTGTTTCAGCTTCTGCGGGAGAAAATTCTTTATCAACTGAAGCAACCTTGTTGTCTTGATTTCCCTCAGCAGTGGAAGATTTACTTAGGCCTCCATAATTTTCTAAGACCACAGACACAACCTGAGAAGAGTAAAAGCAAAGAAACAGATGGAAAATGACTCAACATGCTAAACATCCATGTGAATAGATTACAACTTATAATCAAGTTGAATAATAGCATTGTAGATTTTGTATACACGCTTCCAAGCAAACTTACATTATCAAATTCCACTGAGATATGTGAAAATTCTCCCATGAACCAAACCTGTGGAAATCCAGTGACTGTATCAATACTCAATCATAAGACAAGTCATATTCGAAGCTAGAAATAAAATGTTAATAACAAACTGAGTATTTGATTACCAAGGATGAGAGAGCTTGGAGTCCAGCAGAACAAAAATTTGTTGTCCTTTCTTCTTCTCCCAATTCATGAGCTAACGGACAGATTTTTGGGATCAACCCATCTAAGTTAAACATGTAGGTACCCTCTGTCTGGGAAAAAGAAAATCAGTAACGAACAGTATCAGACTTTGAAGCTCCAAAATCTGATTTTTCCGGTTACAAAAGCGGGAAATTATTCGAGATAAGTTAAACTGCCACGAGTTATCCACCTGATTGCTCACAAAATCATAGAGAGCTTCACAACCTAGAATGCGCATGTCATCATGCCTAGTTTGATCTAGAAGAATATGAATGAGGCCAAGGTAGCTACTCGCAAACAACGACCTGCAAGAACACATTATTCATTAGAAAAGCCAGAAAAATATTACTTTTCAGTGTGCATAATTGTTGAATAGTAACAAAGAGCATACATTTGTTCATTACAGGCAACCAAGAGCTTCTTGTAGATACACATTACAATCTTTACAGAGTGAAATTGCTCCATTCTCAGTTCCCTGTAACACCTTTGTTCAAGAGAGGTGGTAATCTGAAAAACAGTGTATGGAATCACATTTGCTTTATAATTAAAAAATCGAGAAGATAACTAAATCCCATTATTGTATAGAACATTAAAGATCAATCTTGTGGAATCCACCTTAGGGATACGAAGAGGGTTTTTCGCTGCATATTCACACAGTTTGCTGATTTTCCTATCATTTGGTTGCTCATCCTACAAAAGAATGTATCATAAGTTTCAAAGAGAAATCCACACAGACAATATGCAGAACATTTGATGTTCATTAAAATCGATTTCTTCACCATCAACACTCCATTCTCCATAAAGCATTATCATCAGAATTCACAATATACAGAACACATAGTGTTTCATAAACAAATCGATTCTTCACCAACACTCGATTCTCCGGAAAGCATTAATATCATAATTCACACAGCCAATATGCAGAACACTTGATATTCATTAAAATTGATTCTTCACCAGCACTCGATCCTCCAGAAAGCATTATTATCACAACTCATAGAGGCAATGTACAGAACACTTGATGTTCATCAAAAAAAAAATCGATTCTTCAACAACAATCGATAAGCATTATTATCAAAGTTTCACAGAGGCAATATACAGAACACTTGATGTTCATTCAAAAAAAAATCGATTCTTAATCACCAACAATCGATAAGCATTATTAACACAATTTCACAGAGGCAATATACAGAACACTTGATGTTCAAAAAAAAAATCGATTTCTTCACCACCAACGCTCAAATTCTCCAGAAAGCATTATTATAACAAGTTTTGGCTATAGTTATACAAATTTCGAAACAATAGATTCAAAGAGAGAGAGAGAGAGAGCAAACCACAGATCGAGGGAAGATATCAGCGAGAAGATGCTTATATCTCTTAACGGGATGTCTCGATCTAGCGCGTAAAGCCGGACAAAAGCAACAGAGACTTTCGCAGACGGGGAACACTGTTCTTGAAACGACACCCATCTTCTTCGAAGAATTTTACAGAGACATGATTGATTGAAGGCGCGAAATGTAATATGGGTATCAAAGAGAAGAAGCCAAGGAGTGAGATCGGGAAGACGAAAGAAGAAAACAGAGATCCATCGTGAGATGCGAGAAGAGAAAATGGAGGAAGAGAGGAAGGTGATCGATGAAGAGATGAGTTGTTTCATAAGAGAAGAGATAATTGCGGGAGGACTTTCAATTCATATTTTGAGTTTTCTTTTCAAAAAACAAATTTTTGAAAGTTTTCTCTCCATTTTCTATTTTTGTAAACTTTTTTTTTGCTATAATTGTTTTGTATGTAACAATTTGTGTGTTTGCAGTCATTTATGATTTTGAATTTGTATTTTTTTATATAATTTGATGAAATTTTAACGTAAAAATATGATTTTGATATGAATTATTAATTTATTTAGAAGAAACAAAGAAGACAGTGCATTATATATCCTTGGAATCTTGTAATTTATTAAATAATAAAATTAAAAAGAAACATTTTTGTTAGTGAGGTGCCTGAACTTGTCATGTTTGTTTCCTAACCAATTGATGCAAGGTGAAGAGGATATTGAATAATTGTGGAGAGAGAGAGAATATATTTGCTTTAACGTAATCACATAATCTAATTCTCAAATCTACGAAAGCATATTGTAAAAGCTTTCTTCCTCTCCAAGAAACAATATGTTACAATACTCTTACATACCAGAGTTCAAAAAACAATATGCATTGCCCGATTATTGATATTACTAAAATAACTTATCAATTTCTTGTAGTCTAAACCTCTTTTTGCCCGATTATTGAGTGAAAAAAAAAATCGGTTTTTCTCTCTCTTCACTCAATGGCGATTTCGTTTTTAGGGTTTTGATCGGCGGCAAGTTTTGGTGATGCGGCTGCCGGCGGCCCTGCGGTGGAGGCGGTTTTGGTCTGTTTTCGTGGGTAAATTCGGATGGGTTTGTCTGGAGTTTCGATTGGGTGTGGATTTCAAAGATCCAATTTTTCTTCCTCTTTTGGAAAAGAGATCGCGAGAGATCCGGAGAATCTCGACAGAGTTATGGCGTTGGGAGGAGTTTAGGGAAGAGTTTGATCTCTTTCGATGGGGCCAGAGGCTGTCCCGGGAGAAGATTGTTCGTATAGAGATGCGGATGTTGGTAGATAAGGAAGCTGGGATATACGATTGGAGATTTGGAGCTTGGTGTGTGTCGATGAGTTTCCTTTTTCCTGCAGCTTCAAGGTCATCTCAGGATATGGTCACGATTCCCATTTATTGGTATCAATCTCCCATTTACTGGTTTCGATCTTCAAAGGATATGGTCTTGCTTTATGGTTTATCTATAAAATCAAGAGGGTCTATAGCTTCTCAGGGTCACGGTTCTACAGTCTGGTTTTTGTTTCTGGATGTTAACTGGTTCAACTGGTCTGCTTTTTCCGATCTGGTTATAAGTTCTATTCACCAGGCCTATTCTTTCTTTCCGATGGCTCAGATGGATGTTACCAGTGGCAAGGTGGTGGTCCGTACCGAGTCCATCAGATTATCGGCGGCGGGTATTGCTAAACGGGTGAAGCAGTTTTCGTTAACTTTAATCGGGAGACTCATGAATCCCGATATCCAGCGGATGGAGAGCCTTATAGCCAATTTGCTGAAGATATGGAGGATTGAAGGCAAGGTAGAAGGAGGTGAATTGGGTAACAGAAAGTTCCAGTTTACTTTCTTGAATGAGAAGGATCTTCTCGATGTTTTAAGCTGGGGACCGTATCATTTCGATGGCTGGATGGTTTCTCTCGTTCGATGGGAGCCGGTGATTAAGCCTCTCTATCCGTCAGCTATAACCTTTTGGGTCACGGTGAATGACATTCCAATGCATTTGTGGGCGGAGGAGACGGTTCGTGCAGTGGGTAAAGCTATTGGCGAGGTCAAGGAGTTTGATGAAGTGTCTGGTAGTGTTCTAGTGACTGTGGATGGGTCCAAGCCACTTATTTTTACAACGGTGGTACCTTTCGAGCATGGCGAGGAGATTACTGTTGCCTTGAAATATGACAAGCTATCTGGTTACTGTAAACATTGTCATTTGTTGTCGCATGATGTCGCGGTGTGTCCGGAGTTGCAGATTACTCGGAAGCAGGGTAATTACTTTATAGTGGCTCCACCAGAGGGGGATTCTTTGGAGAATGATAAGGCTCGGGAGGGGATGCGGAGACTACCGGTGAAAAGAGCTCTGGATGTGGAGTTCACAGGGAGTATGGATAGGCCTAATTTGGGTAAGAGTGGGACACATACGGCCTTGATGCATTCACAAGGAAGGACCACTGATTCTTACGCAGAGGTGGTCCAGCGGAATGCTGGTATGGATGGAGGCCAGAGACAGGTCCCCCAGAAGGGGTACAAAGGGAGTCTTTATCGCCATCACACTAAGGATAATCGAAAAACAGTGAGCAGCTCGTCCTACGGACAGAAACGTCGCCAAACTTGGCCGAAACCGTTGTATTCGTTGGGTACATGATCATGTCAAAAGGAAGGCCTGCTGGAGGAACAGGTTCTTGCGGTCCCTGTCATTGATAATAGTAAGGTCATGGCTGTGGACGAGGATGAGAGTGGGGATACAGAATATATCAAGGTTGGTCCGGACGATAACTTGGTAGATGAGGATGATCTTCTTACTGAGGAGGGAGAGATGGTCAATGAGGAGAATCTGAGAGAAGATGATTATGCTGCAGACTATGATGAGGCGGCTGATGATCAGAATGGTGGGGAACAGGATATAGATGAGGAGACATGGGATAATGAGCAGGAGTCTGTGAACCAGGTTGTAGTTGCTGATGGTTTCGCCACTGAGATGGTTGAGGTGGAGGGTACTGTCCAAATGGATCCTCTTGGTGATACAGGTTTGGTTAACTCTTCACTTCCTTTAAACATGGCAATAGATAGGTCCAAATCTGGTTCTGGTTTAGCTGGATCTTTACCTGGTTTAATAGGAAATGTTGATGGTATTGTTTCTAGTTTATCTGAAATTTCCTTAGCTGGTAGGAAGGTAGGGGTGACAAAGATTAGTAAAAGTCCCGGGAAAATCAAAGGATTGAGTTTTAAAAAGATGAACATGATGTTAATGATTTCGCCGCGAAAGCGTCTAGATGCAAAGGGTCGGCCTGTTAAGGCTTTACATGGTTCTAAAATTATGTCTTCGTGTGTTACAGGAACAAAGAATTTGGGTACTGAACTTACGGGAGGTACAAAGGGAAAGGTACTTCCCAAGACATCAAGGAAAGGAATTGTGGCTCCCCTGAATCCATCGGCTCGCCCGTGAAGATTCTGAGTTGGAACTGTCAAGGTCTGGGTGGGGA
>OVAN01006372.1:0-21426 GCA_900406275.1 Anastatica hierochuntica
TATATATATATATATATCTTGACGGTCTCCATCAAAATTAATTGGTTATTTCCAAGTCTCATAATCTGCAATGTTGCTTTCCTCAGTGCATATGCTTTTGCTTCCATCACATTGCTTAATAAACCTGTTGACATTGATCTTTACAATAGAGACTTGTCTTTAAGAGAAGAAAAGGTCCAAAAAATATTAGTTCTTTCTGGCATAAAGATCCATGATGCATCAACATGGCAAACCAGGTATGAATTATTTTTTTTCAAGTATTGACACATTTACTTTAGAAACAAAAATTCTAGGGGAGATCATTTTTCTCGAAGATTTCTCCTTGTTGTTCATAGAATTAGCCGTCCATGATCTCCCGTTAGTCAGTGGTTACTCTTTAGCTATTGATCGCTTTTCTTATATTTATTTTTCATCATTGTCTCTTCTTTTAATGCTTTTGTTTTCTTTACTTTCGGGGTCAAGATTGGAATAGAGGTACAAAATTAGGGTGTTCCGGATTCATGGGTTATTTTCTTTGATCAGATTCGTTTGAATCTCTTCATATATGAGCTAGATCGGATGGTTTCTCTTGTCCTACAAAGGTGAGGAGATTCATTTGTGATGATCTAGCTAACTTCATTTACATTCACCATTGATTCATTACTTTTCTTAGTTTTAATTTTCGTTGTTATATTCTCCTTTAATGCTTTTCTTTTCTTTACTTTCTGGGTCGAGATTGGATCAAGGTACGAAACTAAGATGTTCGAGATTCATGGGTTATTTGCCTTGACTAGATTCGTTTGATTCTCTTCTTATTTGCGTAAGATCGGATGGTTTCTCTTGTCCTGCAAGGCTGAGGAGATTCCTCTGTGATGATCTAAATAACTTCATTTACATTTACCCTTGGTCCATCATTTTTTTGTCTTTAATTCTCGTTTTTACATTTTACTTTCTGCTTGTCTTTTGTTTTATTTACATTCAACGTTTTGCTTTAATTATCTTATTTTAGTTGTTGCCTTTGTTCTTGATTGTTTAGTAGATTGTTAAGAAACCAAACTTTCTTGATTTGATTAGCTTAAGATAGATTGTGTATTTTAAAAGTACTATAATCGCATAGTTGTGTGTTAGCAGCTTGTGAGATTGTTATAGAAAAAGAGGACTAATAATTAAAAATTTGTCTCACAACAATAATCGAACCGCATGTAATAAATCTGATTCTTGTGCCTTAAGACATAAGCTAGAGAGCACCTCAAAGTACAACACAAATAAGCAAGGGCTCAAAGGGTCACTCTATCTTAACCCTCTCAATGGATTAACTCGACCCTGAGGAGCTCCATTAAACTGAAGAGAGTACACATTCCTCAAGATTATAGGCCTTTTTCATATCTATCTTAAACGCCATAACACGTCATTTTGAAACCTTCGATAATCTCAAGAAATGGAGTATCTCGTGAGTGATGAGAACATTATTTGATAGTACCTTACCAGAACAAACCTGGATTAATTTTCAACGATGATCAAAGGTAAGGTTGAGTGCATATGAGAGGTAAACTTTTAGTGACGATTTTATAAAAAATATTACATAACGCGATTGATCTGTAATCCTTTACTCGTCGTGGGTGTTGTATCTTAGGAATAAACTGACATTAGTTTAATACAAGCTTTATGGAAATAATCTCGTAGTAAAAAAGGGTCTGACTTCGCGGATAATGTTCTACCCAATAATCGGCCAAAAGGATTAGAAGAAACCAGATGAGTACCCATTAGGATATGTATCCATATTGATTGCAAACGTAGCATTCATAGTATCCCCCGTAGTTAA
This sequence comes from Anastatica hierochuntica, assembly GCA_900406275.1. Classification (NCBI taxonomy): domain Eukaryota; kingdom Viridiplantae; phylum Streptophyta; class Magnoliopsida; order Brassicales; family Brassicaceae; genus Anastatica; species Anastatica hierochuntica. The sequence goes on from OVAN01006372.1 coordinate 1,802, forward strand.
AGGATGAATCAAAGCATGATTATATCTCTTTGTCACCTTTGGCTGAAGAGCTTCATACACCACATAAAATCACTTCTCAATTCTAATTTAAATAACTTATCATAAAAAGCCGCAATAGTGTGAGCAATCTCATGCTCTTTAAATTGCGGTTCTCCACTCTCATCTTCGATAACGGTAAATCTGCTACACATTTGTTTGTTATTCGTGTAGTACATATAATAGTACAAATATATATCATTTTCTTAATTATATTGTTGTGACAAATGTGAGAAGAAACGAAATACCAAATTCATAAACGCAAAATATAAAGACGGACAACGAGAATACTTTTATTGATGGAAGTGATCTCAGAGTACAATTTTCGTACTACCTATTAGGGTTAAACACCCTATGATATTTATACGAAATAAACCAAAAAATTTCCTTTTTTCTCGCAGGACCAGTCGATCGATCGATGTGATGTCATGATCAATCGATCACTACTCCATGGCGATAGGGGAACGATCGATCATGACATCTTATCCATCAGTCCTGTTTTTCTTCAAGATTCAAGTAAATTTTGACAAATCTATACCTTGACTTGAATCCTTGAAAACCAATATATATATATATATATATATATATATGAGCGTACTTCTTTGTGCAAAAAACGGATGTACCATACTCTCTCTTTGCTTCAGATGTTTCATCGAACTAGATGTCAAATGTAATATCGGACCAGATGCTCTGTAGAGCAAGATGACCTCACCACGACCATATGCTCTTTCGAGCCAGATGTCCCGTAGGGCCAGATTCCCCTAAGGGCCAGACTAACAACTTAAGATGTTCAACAAACCATGAAAATCCTTGAAATTTTTTGTGAGGAACCGACTTAGCGAACATCTGCAGGATTATTAGCTGTTCATAATAATCCTCACATCAATATTATTTGGTTCTTTCATGATGAACATGATATTTGCCTAAACAAATACCACTCAAGCTATCACAATACATCGTAAAAGAAGGTAGATTAAGTAAAAGAAACAAGCATAATACTAAAATGCAAAATCAAGAACTAAAGACAAATAAAAATTATGGATCAAGGGTGCATGTAACTGAAGAGACTAGTAAGACGATAATAGTGGTGTTAGTTCAACCTATTTAGAACAATTCCATGACCGAAGATATCTATAGCTTACTCAATTATCATGGTAATAAACAATTTCCTATATGATGCAATCACTCAACTCTCGCTTATTGGAATTGAAAAATCTATAGGAATCATTAAGAACAAGTTCATATAGTCATTCAACTCCGTAGAAATCAACTCTTATTGGCTATGCTAAGTTTAGCATGAATTAAGTTCTCCTAAAGAATTCATCAAACACCTCTCGGGCGTGAAATTTATACATATCAAGTTTCATTCAAATCTAGTATTAAGACCTCCTAATCCATTAGAAACTAAAGATAAACTATCTCTAACACCATTATTACAATCCTATTTACCCTAATCTTAAACATCCAAGATCCATCTAAAGAGATTATTCATAAATCATAAAGGAAAAGAAAAGAGAAGAAGAAATAGAATGCAAAAATATAATATTAAGATTGGATTTTTTATCTAAGATACAAATAAAAATAGAGACTCTTGATCTTAAAAATCAAAAGAAAAATCATCATAAACCTAAAAATGTTTGAGAGAAATAGTTTGTAGAATCCTTGGATACATATTTTTAGGTTTAAGGGTATTTATAGGTGGAAGGAGGGTGTTTTTGCTGGAATGCTGAGAATTATAAACCTCTTGTTGTTGGCTATCGACCAAGGAGGTATTTATAGGGGGTAGTATTGGCAGATCTTGTGCTTGTGCAAGTAGTTTTCAATCTCATACTACTTACTTTTGACATGGGAGGTCGATAGCTGGTAGCATGGGCGACCTCTTCTTCTTGCATTTTCAATTGTCGTCAGAATGGCGTATTATTTGCATATACTCCTCTTCTCTAAATGTTTTGGCTTTTGATTCTCTTTGATCCTTCATCATTTAAGTATAAGAATCCATTTCCCCCTAGCTCTTCATTCACTCATCTAAGGCTCATCCCTACAAATGCATGACAATGCAATGCAAAGACGAAAATCCTACACTAGACCCAACTTCTTAATTAAAATGGATTCTAACACTTATATGCATTATAAACAACCTAAAAACAATTAAAAAATGGAAAAAATGAGATCAAGAATGCATGAGAATATGCACACATCAACTCCCAAGGACTTGTCCTTTGCTTGTCCTCAAGCAAACAAACAAGGACATTCTAGGAAGAGAAGTTCAAAAGTGAGAGCTCAAAACCACAATAGAAATAAATGCCTTATGTCCAATGTCCTAAAGAGAAGTATAATGGTGCAATGATCATCTAAGAATCTCTGTACATCACCATGCTCATCGCAAAACCAAAACTTAGAACCTAAGCTAAGCATCCATAAGCCATTGATCTATTGCCAATTATTTTTACATTCAATTGAGAGCAATGGTGAGTTCTTTAGCCATGGAAAATATATCTCATACAATCGGTTTGGTGCTTTAAAAAGGGATTTTATGTGAAGAAGTGTTTGAAAGAATGGTTTCACTCGATTTTTTGGTGGTTTTTCTCAACAAGTAGTGCAAGACAATAGGCAAAAGTAAGGTGGTAGCTGAAAAATTTATGCTTTCAAAGCTAATACTTCCTCTAATTGTTCTCACTCAATGCTTCCTAAAAATCTAAACACAACCTTAAGGCGTTTCTCTTCTTAATACTAGAAACCATAAACTCTTGATTTCCCAAACACGTTCTTTCTTTTCTTTTTGGTGACACTTAGAGATTCTTAAAACTCTTTACATCATAGCTACTAACATTTTCTTAATTCTTAGAACCACTATTCTAATCACTTCTTTGATTCTTTTAATTTTTCGTTTAAAACAAGAGTGAATTCTCTAGATTTTCTTACTTTTAATTTTTAAGGCTAGAGCTTATGCTTTCCCTCTAATCTCTAGTGTCTTTCTTTTCAATTCTTTTCTTTCTCTTTTTCAACTTTTATTTTCTCTTTTCACTTTATGCGCAAACTAGGGTCTTATAGATAATTACGAACATCTACTAGCCAAAATGTACACTAACCTTTTCCAAGTCTCAAATGAACTCAAAACCACTAAAGATTTTCCCTTTCTAAGAATCTTGTTAACCTTAAAACGAGGCTAACTATAAAGAACTATCCTCTTTTTCGTTCAACTTCAATTCTGCCCATGTGTGCACTTTTCAAAAGTGGCATCACATAGCTCAAGTGTTAGTTTTTTTCCATGGTTAAGCATAACTTCGAAGGGTTTTTAGACTTCTTGGAACGAGTTTAAATTTATAAACCTAGAAGCTAAAACCTAACTAAACCACAAGAGAACGATGTTTGTTTGTAGTATTTAAGGAATTAAATGTGTTCAAGCTAGACACTTATCAAGAGAGAATGCACTAAAAGTCTTAGTCTAGGGAATTCAAATTAAGTTGGGGTGTTACTAATCTCAACTCAATACAACATAAACATAATAAAGCATAATCAAGTTGCATAAATAAAACCTTAAGTAAAGCAAGCAATAAGTAACACATAAAAATAATGCAAACTTTTAACTCCCAGCACAAATAAAAATCGGATCTTGAGATATAGTAATCGGTTCGCGCTCAATCTAGAACCATAATGGACTTAATCTAGGCTTTATAGAATGGTTAAAGATGTTCCTAGGCCAAAGCTCCCCCCATTATCGATCTACCCACTCTCATGGCGAAGATCTGTTCACTCATGCACATTACAAGGCTGAACTCTCGCTTCTTGTCTATCTAAACATGCAAGTGATAGTTATCTACAAGTCCTTCTAGCCATCTAATACACATAGTACTCTACTCTCGAGAGCAAAGGTTAAAAACATAGACTTTGTTCTCACAAGAATTTCATCGAACAATTTCTAGGCGTCAATGAGAAAGCAATATTCTTTTAAAGAACTAAACAAAACCTAATAGGAATCTATGCCAAAATCTAGCTAAATATCCATTATAATCTTACACCTAACCTTAGCTTGCTACATCTTAAGAACCTAAATAAAACTACTAACTAAGATTCATGGAAATCTAAAAACAAAGTTTGGGTCTTTGAGCTTCCATAATCTTAGATCTAAAAACTAAAAGAGATAAAAGAAGATGAGAGACACAAATGATAAAATAAAAGATCCAAAGTATTACAAGGTTTGATCTTTTTTCGAGATCTAAAACCCTTAAAAGATGTTCAAAGATATTGAAAAGTTGCAAAGATATGATATTTATGTTCTTGATGAGTTAAGGAGACTATTTATACAAGTTGAGAGGTGAAAGAGTTGCCATAGGAGCCATTTTGTCGAGTGCAGCGAGCTATTAGGCTCATGCTTCTCACTATCGACCTCCCATGTCGATTCTAGCTAGCATTTGACAGCCCCTCTGGTCATGCTTGATACTATTGTCAATAGCAGCAAGCATGAGTTACCTTTTTCCTCCTCTTTGCACCTTTGATTCAACCTTCTCCATATGCATTTAGCTCCTTTTTATTTTTGATTTTTGACCTCAAATCCATCTAGAATCCATCCGTTATGCCTCCTATTGAGCCTCTACAAAGGTGTACCTACAAATGCAAAAAGATGTATGCAAATGCAACAAATCCTACACCTCGACTCAATTTCTAAACTATATGAATTCTAGAGATTAAATGCACTATTTAGAACATAAATATAGCAAAATCATGACTAAAATGAACATAAAGAAGCATTAAAATATATACACGTCAACTCCCCCAGACTTTCCCTTTGCTTGTCCTCAAGCAAACAACAAAGACAAAACCCGGAAGTAAGGTTTAAAGGCGATAACTCAAAACCACTATAGAAAGAAATGTCATATTGCTTAATGTCCTAAAGACAAGTATAATGGTCAAAAGATTATCTAAAATTCTATGTACTTCGCCATGATCATCGTAAAACCAACCTTTATAATCTATGTTATGCATCTATAAACCATTCTATTTTCCGATTCCCTTTTACATTAATTTAAGCTTGGACGTGAGTTTTTACTTATGGGAAATGTATCTCATCCAATCGTTTTGATGTAATTGAAAGGGTCATTGTGTGAAGAAGTGTTTGAAAGAATTGTTTCACTAGATCTTTTTAGTGTTTTCATGATGTGTTAGCATTTTAGTTATTTTTATTACGGTTTTTAGTGGAGAAATATGGTTTTTAGTATGTATTTGGATCCCTTTAGAGCGGATTTGTGTTCTTAAGTGTTTTTATAGGTTACGAGCTTGAATGTGCGGAAAGAACGTATTTTGAACGGATTTCAAGCATTGAAGGAAGTCCTTGGGAAGAGCTGAAATGTCCTGAAAAAAGGACATGGATCGATAGATCCCTTTCCAGGATCGATCGATCCCTGTCCCGAATTTTGCAAACCAATTTTGAAGAACCAAACTGAACTTATTGTGAACTTAATTTCATAACTGAAATCTAAACTCGCGTTTACACTTTCATTATGCTGTTTTTTTGAGTTTGGAGAGCAAGAGAGAGATTTGTAACCTAAGGAGAAGAATCATCTTTCGTACTTCGAATCTGAGAAGAATTCTGAACATTTACTCTTTATTTTTGATCAATACATTGATGTCTCTCTTTGATTTGGTTTGTGTTTGTTCTCTGATCATGAGTGAGTAGTTTGCTTGTTGGGTTTAGGGTTCTCGCATAGGGATAACATGAATTGTTGACACATAATTGTTTGATTAGGGATTTAATCAATTGGATCTTCATCTAGGATTGTTCGTAATGCTGAAATTAACTTGATCACTTAGTTTCTGATCTTAGGTTGTTTAACGCCTAGAAAGTGTTCGATTAAATGCCTGAATGAATCCTAAATGTGCAATTTATCTTCAGCCAATGGAAGTTGATGTTTAAGTGAATTGTGAACCTATCAAACCTGTTTAGTATGCATGATTACAATCCGAGAGTCAACGAAAGTTAGCCTCAAGGTTTCTAATACATAGGGAATTGATACTACGGAAGTAGATCAATTCTATATTAGTGTTTGAGTTCAAGATGGTTTAAAACTTGTTACCTGATCATCAATTCGAATCAAAAATTAAATGTTTTCCTGAGAATACCCAATGCAAAACTCTTATTTGATTGATTTACATCCTTTAGTCATTTATTTACTTTCTTTGCTTTCTAAATTTTTAGTTTTGCATCTTTTACAAAACATTCTTTTCGCTTTAGCCCGTGTTTGATCTGAAATTCTTCGTGCTACCTTTGGTCTCTGTGTGCTTACAGTGTTATCTCGGGCAAAAACTTGAGCTATCAAGTTTTTTGGCGCCATTGTCGGGGACCAATAAGTCGTCTTAGAACTTAGGATCATTGCATGTCTAAGACATTTTTCTTTATTTTTTTTAATCTCTTCTTTTTCTTCTTTGTTTTTGTACTTTCGGGTGCATGAAAAGGTCACATACTAGAAGTCAAGGAATCATGAATCTTCTCGATTTTGAGCCAGAACTTGGGCGTCTAGAGAGATAGAAGAATAAGGAGAAAAAGCTGGAGGTTATTGAGGAATTTGAGTTCGCAGAAATCATGGGTGACAACATGGAGAACCTTCAAGTTCATCAAAATACTCTCTTTCCTGGAGTCCTTCCAAGAGGCGATCAACCTGTTGCAGGTGGTGCTAATGCTGGTGCTCAGCAAATTGGTCATAAGAATGTTGCAGATGTTGGGAAATAACGCGCAAATCAACCTTAAGAGAGGGTGACTCTGGCGCAGTATGATACTCTTGAGGCATTCTATGTGAATCATGCTGGGATTCATCTGCCTCCCATCGAAAGGAGAGATTTTGAGATCAAGACTGGTCTCGTTAACTTGGTCTAGCATACTCATATTCATGGGTTGGCATCCCAAAACCTAATGCACCATTTGGATATATTTGAAGCCATCTGCAATACTATCCAGCACAAGGGAGTACCTGGCTAAGCTCTAAAATGCAGGTTATTCATTTTATCTCTGAATGACAAGGCTATGAGATGGTAATATGGTCTAGAACCGGACTCTTTGAAGACATGGGACGAGATCTAAGCTACTTTTCTTAGGCATTTCTTCACGAAAACGAGGTCCATTTCTCTTCGAAAAAAGATTGCTGGATTTTACCAATTGGGTTCTGAGAGTTTTCATGCAGCTTGGGAACGATTCAAGGAGTACCTCAATGATTGTACTAATCATGAGTTCTCAGATTGGAATCTCGTCAACATTTTCTATAATGAGGTTGAGGAGAAATATCAGAATGCTATGGACACCGCGATCAATGATGATTTCATGACCAAGACTGTAGAAGAAGCTTACATGCTGGTGAATAATATGGAGAATAGCCAAGCTAATCGGAGATCCGATTTTGATCGCGGTAAAGGGGTTGTATCATTAGATGCAAAGAGAATTGATGATCTGCAATCAAAGCTCGATGAACTAATGAGAAGAGATCAGCAAGGAGTACACTTTGTTGAAGAACAGAATGATGCACCTGTGCTTCAAGAGATGAAAAAGGGACAGATGTATCACAATTTCATGTCTGAAGAGCTGAATGGTGGAGAAGCAGATGTGAATTACATTGGAGGTCAAGGGAACTTTGGTAATAGAGGTTTCAACCAACAAAAATAATTCCATAACAAGCCATACCAACAAAATCAGAGTGTCTTCAACTCCAGATTTCAGAACAAGAATCAGAGTAGTGGTTTCATAAACAGTGGCTATGAACAGAAGCAGTTTGGTTCAGGAGGATTCAAGAACAACTATCAGCCGAGGTATCATAATTAGAACCAGGGCCAATCTTCTACGTCTTCTTAAAATAGTGAGCTGAAGCAAAAGTTGCAGCAAGTCCTGGAGAATTAGACAAAATCCTCTACGCACTTGAATCAGAAGGTGGATAACATGTATAGTGATCTTAATGGAAAATTCAAGACATTAAGCACTCACATGAAATTGCAGGAATCATAGGTTGTTCATACTTCTGTGAGCAACATAGCTCTACCTGGTGTCATTTCAGCTAAACCAGAGAAGAATCTGAAGGAATACTGCAGTGCCATTATGTTGAGGAGTGGTACAGAAGTGAAGAATTCATCCACAACAGAAGGAAAAGGATCAATAGATCCTTGTCCTAGGATCGATCGATCCTTGTCCCAGGATCGATCGATCCTTGGCTTATAAAGCCTTTGGAAAGAAGGACAGGAATCAATTGATCCCTGGTCCTAAATCGATCGATCTCTGTCCTAACGAGGGTGCATCGAATTTTCGCGATGAATTGAATGCACAGGAGGTTGAGGAAGAGTATGTACCACCTCCACCTTACATTCCTAAGTCTCCTTATCCATCAAGACCCCATCAAAAGATCAAAGAACTCGAATATGAAAAGCTGAAGAATCTTGTTGGTGAGTTACATGTACGATTGCCTTTCGTCGAAGCAGTCAAGATGGTACCTTCTATTAAGAGGTACATGAAGGAGATTCTCTTAGATCGTATGACATTAGAACACATTGTATTAGTTCTTACTGTGGAGTGGAGCGCGGTTCTTCAGAACATCGCACTGGAGAAACGCGAGGATCCAGGTCCTTTCGTATTGCCTTGCAAGATTGGATCGCTTATCTTTGAGCGATGTCTCTGCGATTTGGGGTCAGGAGTCAGTGTGATGCCACTCTCGGTATCGCAACGGTTGAGTTTGACTAACTATAAACCCACGAGAATATCTTTGGTGCTTGCAGATAGATCTATTCGAAGACCAATGGGTATTCTTGACAACATTCCCGTATGAGTAGGAGAGGGATATGTTTTTATAGACTTTGTAGTCTTAGAGCTTGAAGAAGAACCAAAGGATCTTATTATCCTTGGAAGACCATTCTTATCTACTGCTACAGCCATGATCGATGTGCAGAACAGTCAAATAGATCTCTGACTTGGGAAGTTGACTATGAAGTTCAACATCGCGAAATCCATGAAGAAGCCTACACTTGCTGATGTGATTGAAGACTCTATTGAAGAGCTCTACACTGAGGATCCAGTACAAGTTGCTCTGACTCAAATCGAAGGTGAGTATGGGTTTTTGAATGCAGGTACTTCTGGGGTTGCTAAGTTGCTGGATTTAGCACCTACTATCGAGAAGCAGGTTGCTTTTATCATGCTTGAAGAGCCATATCTTGCGACATCTACATCATTGGTGGTGAGTTCGATTGCTGATTGGAGCTAGCTGAAAACTCCAAAAATTAAACTCAAGCCACTACCTGCAGGACTAAGGTATGTTTTCTTAGGTCCAAAGTCTACATATCCAGTAATTATCAATGCTAATATGAACAATGCTGAGATTGTCTTGCTTCTTTCGAAGTTAAGGAAGTATAGAAAAGCGTTGGGATATTCTTTGGATGATATTACATGTATTTCTCCAGATCTTTGCATGCATAGGATTCACTTGGAGGATGAATCCAAGACTTCCATCGAACATCAAAGGAGACTCAATCTTAAATTGATAAAAGTTGTCAAGAAGGAGATTCTAAAACTTTTGAGTACAAGTATCATCTATCCCATTTCTGATAGCACATGGGTGAGTTCAGTACATGCTGTACCGAAGAAAGGTGGAATAACTGTCATCACTAATGAGAAGAACGAGCTCATTCCCACCAGGATTATCACAGGCCATATGATGTGCATTGATTACAGGAAGCTGAACTCAACCACGAGAAATGATCATTTTCTGATTCCTTTTATTGATCAAATGCTGGAAAGACTTGCTAACCATCCTTATTAATGTTTTCTTGATGGCTATTCAAGTTTCTTTCGGATTCCCATCCATCCGGAAAACTAGGAAAAGACTACATTCACATGTTCATACGAAACTTATGCTTACCGGAGAATGTCATTTGGATTATACAATGCACCTGCGACTTTCCAGCGATGCATGATGTCTATCTTCACTAACTTGATCGAAGATATTATGGAAGTCTTCATGGATGACTTTTCTATTTAAGATTTTTCTTTCACTAACTATTTGTCTAACCTTTGGAGGGTTTTAAAACGATGTGAAGAGAAATATTTGGTTTTGAATTGGGAGAAATGTCATTTTATGGTGCAGGATGGGATTGTCCTTGGCCACAGGATTTCTGAGCGAGAGATTGAAGTTGATAAAGCCAAGGTGGAGGTGATGACGAGCCTGCAACCTCCTACTTCTATCAAAGATGTCCACAACTTTCTCGGACATGCATGATTCTACAGACGGTTCATCAAGGATTTTTCTAGGATAGTCAGGCCCTTAACTCGATTGCTTTGTAAGAATGTCATATTTGATTTTGATATTGACATTTTGTTAGCCTTTCAGACAATCAAAAAAGCACTAGTGAGCGCTCCAATTGTGCAGCCACCAGATTGGGATTCACCTTTCGAGGTAATGTGTGACGCCAGTGACTACGTAATAGGAGCAGTGTTGGGTCAGAGAAAAGACAAGAAGCTACATGTGATCTACTATGCCAACAAAACACTTGATGACACTCAGATCAAGTGTGCGACTACGGAGAAGGAGCTTCAAGCTGTGGTTTACACATTCGAGAAGTTCAGACAGTACCTAGTGGGATCGAATGTCATTGTTCACACTGATCATGAAGCTTTGAGGTACCTTAAGTCTAAGAAAGATGCTAAATCGAGACTGTTGAGATGGATTCTGCTTTTGCAAGAATTTGATTTGGAGATTCGTGATAAGCGTGGTATCGAGAATGGTGTTACAAACCATTTGTCTCGATAGCGAGTGGAAGCTGAGACAACACTCGGTGATAGTCTCCCTGAGGAGAATGTCTATATGGTTTCCTTACTGGAGGATAAATACTTGGATAATGTTGATTGTTTTGCCATTAGACAGATTCAAAATGAGATACCTTGGTTTGCAGATTTTGCTAGTTTTCTGAGTGCAGATGTGGAGCCACCGAATTTCATAGGCTATGCGAAGAAGAACTTCCTCAGAGATGTTAGAAATTTATTTTTGGGATGATCATTTTCTCTACAAGAGATGTGCTGATGGACCTTTTCGTAGGTGTATTCCGGATTCTGAGGTACAAGGTATTTTTTATTACTACCAAGGTTCTGAATACGCAGGACATTTTGCTACTTTCAAAACTGTTTCGAAAGTGATACATGCAGGTTTTTGGTGGCCAACATTCTTCAAGGACGCCAATGATTACGTTTCTAAGTGTGATGCTTGTCAGAGAAAAGGCAACATCAGTAAGCGGAATGAGATGCCTCGGAACTTCATCTTGGAAGCAGAGGTCTTTAACGTATGGGGTATTGATTTCATGGGACCTTTCTTTTCTTCTTATGGAAATCAATACATTTTGGTTGATGTTTAAGTGGGTCGAGGCGCTGGCCAGCTCCTCTTACGATGCCAAAGTGGTCTTGAAGATGTTCAAGTATGTGATCTTCCCTCGTTTTGGCATGGCAAGAGTGGTAGTCAGTGATGGAGGATCCAATTTTATCAACATGTTGTTTGAGAATTTTCTAAAGAATCATGGAGTTAGACACAAGGTAGCCAAACCTTATCACCCTCAAATACGTGGACAAGTTGAGATTTCCAACAAGGAAATCAACGAAATCCTGGAAAAGACTGTAGGCAAAACTCGAAAAGATTGGTTTATGAAGCTAGATGATGCGCTACGGCCATATCGAACCGCCTACAAGACACCACCCGACACTACACTGCTTCATTTGGTGTATGGGAAGGCTTGTCATTAACCTGTTGAACTCGAGTACCAGGGTATTTGGGATACGAAGTAGATGAACTTCAACATCAAGCCTGCAGCTAAAAAGCAGATGATTCAACTCAATGAATTGGATGAGATACACTTGAATGCTTATGAGAACACAAGAATCAACAAGGAACGAACCAAAGCATTCCAAGATAGGAGGATCATTCCACGCCATTTCGCTGCAGGAGATCATGCACTTTTGTTTATCTCACATTTGCGATTGTTTCCAGGAAAGCTCAAATCGCGTTGGTCGGGACCATTTCTGATTGTTGAGGTCTAAGCATATGGAGCTGTCGTTCTTGATGGCAATGGAATAAGATTCACTGTGAATGGCTAGAGACTTAAGCCATACATTGCAGACGAACCATACGAAGAAAGAATGCAATTTCTTTTAATGGATCCACCTTTCATCTGATCGTGTTACAATTAGGCTCGAGACTTTAAACAAGCGCTTAGTGGGAGACAACTCACTAAGTGTTTTTCGTTTTTGTGTTTTGGTTTTTAGTGCTTTTAACGTTTTCTTTTTTTTAGCTTTCGTACTGTACAAAACAGGACCCCCAAACAGAAGGACAAGGATCGATCGATCCCTGTCCCATGATCGATCGATCCCTGTCCCATAATCGATCGATCCTTGTTCTGAAAACAACATATATAACGTGACCTGGTAAGTGACTTGTTCATAATCTTCTTGTACACAAACTCGAAAAAATCAACCATACACTCGATTTTCCTCAAATCTTCACAGATCTGAGTGATTTTTGAGTCTAAACTAAAGAGATTTTCATTCTCTATCTTTCTATCTGATCGGGTTTCGCAAAATCAAAGGTATGTATCTGCAATCTCTACTAGCAGATTTTTCGGAGAGATTTGGGAACTTTTGCGTTCTTGAATTCTAATCATTTTTTGGTGATTGAATGATCTTATATACATGTTCTAAGATGTTTAGTTGCAGGATTGCACCTAGATTTAGCGTTTTGAGGATTGAATTTGGTGATTTTGTGATTTCGCGTTCCGTACGTCAGATTTTTGCGAATATGCATGTTTCTTCATGATTTGCCTTTTGTATTGATGATTTTATTCTTATGTGGCATCTCTATGAATAAATTCAACATGTTTTGATGATTGGTTGCGATGAAATTGATTGGCTTCACTTGGACTTGAAATGCAAAACGAAAATTGGACATATTTGATGTTGTTCTTGCTTTTATGAGTGATTTGATGCATGCTCTTGATGTATATGAGCTTGACTTCAACAATAACATTTCTCTTTGAATTAGATTGAATAATTTTCGTGTTTGCAGCGTTTTGTTTCGGATACTAATTTGGTTTCCAAGTGTTTGTTTTTGCAAGATGAGTAGATGCAAGATAGGAGAGGTTCCGAAGATGAGGAATCCATGTAGCTTCCTTCTACATCATCAGTTTAAGAGGAGCAATTTCACACATCCCGCTAAGCGTCCCGTTACTAAGGAGAGGGACGAGTATGACTCGTAGTTTCTGCAGGACTTGGGACACATCACATTCCCGATGACTCGAGTCGTTGACGAGGACCTTCTGGAGGCATTTGATATTCAGCAGGATTTCTATGATCTCTTTCAAAAGATGGGACTTCGAGGCTTGTTGGACCTTCGGGAGTATATCTACCTCGAGCTCTGTCGGGAGTTTTTGTCCACTGCACGTTGTGTCTAACCGAATTTGGACAACCCGATAGCAGACCAAGGCACACTCTCCTTCATTGTGCAAGGTCAGTTTCACTCTATCTCTCTCATCGACATGGCTTGAGTTTTTTGTTTTGCGCAGGGCCGAGGTACTTGGGTACCAACATTGCCGAGGTCCACTGAGTTTTGGGACTATATTGTTGCTGGGCATTTTGTCTCCCGGAGCGTGAAGCAGTCGCATATCCGCAATCCTGTCCTTCGCCTCGTGGCCAAGGTGTTTATCTCTCACATCTACGCCAAGTCTATTCAGGCTGTTGTGACCAACGATGAGTTGGGTCTTCTCTTTATTGGCGTTCGACATACATGGGAATTGGGAGCTCAGATCTGTTATGTGGCGTCTACGGATCTAAACATGGATGCGGTGGTTGTTGACAAGTTTTCTTTCTTCAAGGTGGTGGCTTATGAGAAGAAGTCTTTTGCTGTGGGTGCTCTCATTACCTGACTTCTGCGTTTTGTAAGGTTGGACTTTACTGGTCACTAAAGAGTGGAGTTCAAGCATCAAACAAACATAACAATGCATGGAAAATGAAATAAAAATTCAAGAGTTTTTCATTTCAACACAAAAATCGACATATAATCATGAGATGACAAAGTGAGAAAAGTTTTCACAAAATCCTTGAATTCTTTATGAATACAAAGCATATGTCTCATCGATTTCTCTTAGGAACCATCTAAATTAAATTTCCCCAAAATATTCTCTAGAATACTATTCATCAAACTATTCATCATGAAAAAAAAATCCTAATTCAAGCTCATTTAGTTGTTTTTAAGAAGTCCCAATGCATGAAAACTTAACAACCAAGATCAATCTACTAAGAAGATCCACAAACAACATCATATATACTCCTTAGTAGCATAATCGAAAATTCTACCTAAGAGATAATGAGTTTTTGATTTCATACCTTGATGTCTTTGATGCAAGAGAGAGTGTGGAGTGTAAAGAGCTTAAAGAAGTGCTTGAAATAGGAGTTAGTTTTCAAGTTTTCTCAAATCTTATTTTTAAAATGCAAAGGAATTTTTTCATTTGAAAGTTTATGAGTTCGATTTCTTGCTTAAAGAGAAGAGAGAGATAACTTTTACAATTCACATGCGCAAAATGAAGTAGAAATATTCAAGTAGGTGGTGTCCTTTAAAATTGCAAAATGGTCCTTAAATAATATTTCCTTAACCAAATGGCAAAAATTATATTAAAACACCCTTAAATTAAAAATTAAATTAGGAGAGAAATTAATTTCAGTGTTTGAAAAGATTAGGAACAAAGATTTATAATTGAATCAAAGGCATAAAGATTTCTTAAAACAAGTTTTTGCAAAATCAAAGTTGAAAATGTTTTAAAATTGTGAAATGGAAAGGTAGCCACTTGATTTTAGAGACCATATTTTAGCCTTGATTCTTGATTCGAATGGTTCTCCCTTGATACATAGCTTGAGCAAATGAATGACTCTGAAACAAGATTGTCTCAAGACAAACCCATTATTCATCATTGATAAAAAAGACTTAAACTTAAAGAATTGAAAATTAAAAGAGAATATTTACAAAATGATATTCTTGAGATTGCCTCTCAAGTGCGCTTGTTTATGGTCTTTAGCTTGACCTTCCTTCTTCTTTTTTCAAAAGTTGTAATCACGGACCACATCCTCATAGCATGGTCCCTTTACCATCTTCTTCATTCTTCCATTTATTGATCTTGAAATTTTTTTTGACTCCTTTTCCTTTGTAGAAGTTGGGATTGTAGTTAGCCTTGTAGTTGTTGTTGGGGTCAAAAACGGTTACGACGAAATCGATACCTAAAAGCATAACGAAAACATCGTCTCTCCTTCGGAAATGAAAATCGTGAGAGGATTATCAATTCTGAGGCTTTTTCCATCTAGTCAATCTCCTCTCGACCAAATGTCGAAACTCCGCGTCTAGCCAACCATAAGCAGCCGCTTTGCAAAGTCCAGTCACTCGCGGACAACTATACGCGAGAATAACAAAATCAACATCTGAGACCTCCGAGAGATCTCTATAAACGAGTTTTAGAGCGATAAAAAGTAACCGTAAATGATGGATAACCGCGTCGCTTTGGAAATACGAGCAATACGAACAACGACAAGTCTAGCCGGCCGTTTGGCGACTAGACTATCTTAAGGTCAAGTCACCCAACAGGCGACCAAACTAACGGTCTAGTCGCCCGTTGGGTGACTAGGCTCACGATATAGTCGCTCGTTGGGCGAATAGACTCTCGTAGGGTGTCTAGACTCTCGTAAAGTCTAGTCGCCCAACGGGCGACAAGACTCGTGCCACGTCTAGTCGCCCATTGGGCGACTAGACTCCCGTAAAGTCTAGTCACCCAACGGGCGATTAGACTCATGCAATGTTTAGTCGTCCACGGTTGAATAGACCACGTCTTCTCGATCATCCTCTGCCTCGAATCCCGGTTCGATTGTTTCTTGTTTCGTCTCGATTGGAGTCTCTGTTGAAGTTTCGCGGTAATAATTGTAACGACTTGTACTTTTTTTAAACTTCGTATCGATCTTATAAAAGGATCACAGTTAACTCGAACACCGAGATTATCTTAACTATACGATCGGTCTTATCATTTTGTAAAACTGTCACCGCATAGTCGTACGAAGAACTATTTCTCCGAAACAAATCCTAAAAATCACTTTGTCGTTAAAAGTCCCACAAAGGCCCAAAACGCGACAAAAGTCCACTTACGATTTCGGAACGAGAACTTGCCCAACTTCGTAATCGATTTATCCGAGTCTCGGGAAAGATAAAAGGAAAATACGATGAAGTCAAACTCTGAAGATAAAAATGGAAAACTCGTAAAAAATAAGTAATATTCCTGAAAAATGGAATATTTCCGCAGAAGGATATGCTGAAATCTAGGGCAGAAAAGGAAACGAGATCAGCTTATGAAGGCATATAAATGAGGGGCTAAGGAGAACGAGAAAGGAGACAGAAATTTCTTCACAATTCATACTCAGAGCTTTAGGTTTATTTTCGTTTTTGCTAGCGAGCTGTGTCTCAATTAGGTTTACCAGTCTTACGCTGTTAGAACTAGGATACTCGCCGATAGCTCTCGCGGCCACGGCTTACCACCTATTGTAACGCTCAACGCAAATTTAGAATAAGATCTCTATTTCTCTATTTTCTTGCGATTCTTTTAAGTTTATCTCGTCGTCTTTTTTCTTCGTACTTTTGATCTATTGTTGTTTGGCTTAGCAGAAATTTGGGACCTCAAGGAAAGTTAGGGTTTCCTGGCTTTCCTCCGTATATAAAATTGACAGTGCAAATTTCGGTTCCCACAGTTTGGCGCTAGAAGGAGGGTGCCTATTCGCCTAGGGTACGGATCAATCTAACTTGTACCCGCAAAACGCTATACCAAATATGACTACTGACGACCAGAACAATCAACCAGATTGTGACGGCGGCAGCACCAACGACAACGTTGAAAGCACTCTTGTTACGAACTACACCGCGGTCAGCGCTCACACAAACAATGCGGCGTTAGAGTAAAAGATGTTCACCACTCTCGAAAAAAATTCGGCAGAACAAGACAAACTAACTAGCTCTCTCGCTAAACAGTTTGAAACCCTAACCGCGAGAACTAGAACCATTCTTCCATGCAGAGCTACCAGACTCCGCATAAGAAGACTCAACTTCACCACTCCGCTCGACGTACTCCAGAACGCGCAGGAAAAACCATCGGAACAAGATCCCGATGTAATCACCCCTGTCGCGCCTCAGAATAACGTGGAAGATCCCCCAAATCCCAAGAAGTAAACGAAGGATAATGAGGTTGAGCGAATTGACCTAGACTTCACCGATCAATCCGATTCCACGGATGAAGACGCTGATGTACACCCAAGAAGGGTTAAGGGTCGCGCAACACGGAAGGATTCTCAGCTCAGCAAACCCATGATGGAAGAAGAGGAAACTTGAGTTCAATAGTTCTTTGCACACTTTGGTCTTTGTGGATTTCGATACCCGAACCACTATAACGTGCTTAACTGTACGCTTGCAGTGATTTCTTGGGTGAAAACCTAAGCCATCAGCACCAGAGATCGATATGCTCCTCGAAGAAGCTCGAAAAACACCATTCACCGCTCGTATAACCAACACCAGAGTCTCAGATCCCGGGAAGGTGAAAATCCCAATGTATGACGGAACCTCCGATCTGAAAGCCCACCTGCAGACTTTCCAGATCGCTATGGCGAGATCCAAGCTAAAGGAAGGCGAGAAAGACGCTGGTTTCTGCCACCTCTTCGTCGAGCATCTCCAAGGGGCGACCCTTGAATGGTTCTCCCGTCTAAAGCGAGACTCCATCAGAAGTTTCCATCAACTCTCCTCGGAATTTCTCAAGAAGTAATCCATATTTATGGATAGAGAAACTTCTGACGTTGTCCTATGGAGCCTGTCTAAAAGAGAACACGAATCTCTCCAAGATTTCATGAACAGGTTCAAGATACTGATGTCAAGAGTCAGCGGGATCAGTGAAAAAGTGGCGGTAGACGCACTCAGAAAGACTCTCTGGTACAAGTCGAAGTTCAGGAAGTGGATAGCTCTCGAAAAACCACGTACCATTCAGGACGCGCTTCAAAAGCTACGGATTTCATCATCATTGTAGAAGAGATGAAAGTTCTATCGCAAAAACACAAACCTGCGAAGGCGTCCTCGAAAGATTTAACCTCTGAAAAGAAAGCGAAAAAGAAGATCCCTCGTAACGACAAATATGTCCACCATGACGGAGAAGACGTCCGGGGGGTGCACAACTACGTTGTCAATTCCCCGTCCGAACAAGGTAGGACGTCGGGGAATACCTGGAGCGGAACACGTCATACGACGAGAACACCTTCTGCGAGTTTCACCAAACAAAAGGTCCTTCCACCGCAAACTGTAGATTCTCAGAGCAAGGTTAACGGCGAAACTGCTCGCGGGAGAAATCTCGGACATAACCAAAGTAAAAGACCTCATACGCGATATTGATCGCCCACTCAGGACCGATAAAGCACCCACAGGAGACACCACACTCAAGGAACTCAAGAAGATGGGAAACACGGAAGAAGACCTGACGACAAAATCAACGGCTCCAATCGCCGCAGAGTGAATATGATCACCGGAGGGCCGCAATACATTCGCGACACCGTCTCATCGATAAAAGCATATCACTGAAAGGTTAAGTCAAGTGCAAATTGGCATACGCCACTCAACACTACAAGCGACACCCCAAATAATGCCATCATTTTCGAGGAATACGAAACTGTCGGACTCGACAAACCCCATTACGATCCTCTCATAATCGACCTTGTCATAAAAGATCTTGAAGTCGCCACGGTGCTCATCGATAAAAGAAGTACCGTAGATATCATCTTCCGTGTACCCTCAATAGGATGAACATCGGCTTATCCGAGGTCATACCCGCACCGGGACCGCTCATGGGTTTCTCAGGAACAACTTCGATAACTCTTAGATCGATCAAACTTCCAGTGGTGGCCAACGAGATAACGAAAATTGTCGATTTTGCGGTCGTCGACCACCTTTCCATCTATAACGTGATCATGGGAATGCCATGGATAAACTCCATGAATGCAGTCCCATCGATCTACCACTTTGGCATTAAATTCCCAACCCCCACGGAATCTCCACAATCTGGGGATACCAAAAGAAGTCACGACTTTGCTTCCTAGTCGAGCATAAGCTAAGACAAGATCGCCACGTGAGTTAGCTTTAATTTGGAGGTGTTTTGAAGGAAATCCAACGGTCCGATCAAAAGTTATGGCCATTTTACTGAACACCTGTCATGATGGCAACGAGGAGACGAATACGCAGAAATTAGTATCCTAGCAGAAGGACAAAGATCGACCGATCCAGGATAAGGATCGATCGATCCCTGTCCCGACGCGACGAAAACAACTTTTTTTGAACCAGACTCGAAGATTGAAGACCCATATTACATATTAAAACACCCAGACTCGTTTTCTGTTTCAGATTATGCTATTTTCGATTATCAGAGCAAAAGTTTGAGCTTTGTAATTCCGAGAAAGATCCGACTCTTCAGTACTTCATTTGGAAAAGATTTCTTAATCTCTACTCTTTGTTTTTCATTCAATACAATATGTTTTC
>OVAN01006373.1:0-20170 GCA_900406275.1 Anastatica hierochuntica
GAGAGAGCCTCTTTGAGAGAGAAGAAGTTTACAAAACAAGAGTCTTTGTACCAAATCCCTTTCCTAATAAATAAAAAGTTTGTATTTATATTTTAAGTTGTCTAATCCCATCTTAATCTCACAAGAGTTATTGGGTAATTTTCCCAACAAAAATTACAAAATTCATTCGATAAATGTCATGAAATATTCCAAAATATAATAAGACTCAATACTAACTAACCCTCTGATTCACCAATCATCTAATGTTGGCTTGTTGAGAGCACAATGACATTGTTGTTTTACAAAAATTCCGCATAGCAAAACGCGGAAAGTACAACGACAATTCCAGCTATGAGTAAAGAAAAGGCGAGAGCAGGTCTTGAATGCTCTCTCGCCATTGTTCCCACAAGAATATAAAATGTTGCTCCAATTGTTGATCAAACTCCTAAGTTGAACAACATCCAACAACAAGCTCTGATGTTTAGTGAATAAGATAGCCAAACGGAAAGAACAGACCTGTAATTCACGTTTTAGTATTTGAAGGTACATGTATAGGAAAACAAAGAGAATCATCTTCCCCAATACAAACAAAAATTGAGGAGTAGAAGCTGGTAACTGAAAACACTTGAGAGCCCATAAAAAAGTTTCAATTTGTAACGAAACTCAAATTTGTAACGAAACACTTGAGATTAGTATCCTTGTAAAGAAAGTACCAATTGTAATAAAGTAATGAGGAGTCTATGCTTTGCAAGTTGAAGAGTCAACGTGTTTCCTTCTCATTAAATTCCTTACACAAACCTCCATGGGTGAATTTGCCACCCACCTTCTTCCTTTTGCTTAGTATCCATCCACCAGGAAACCCATTATTAATTTGTATAAACAACAACAAACAAACACTTGAGTGAAACTTTCTTTGATGATTATAAAAGTTTTACCTTAAGATACATCACCAAAAGAGCGTTTGTCCAACCAAGAAACTCTAAAGTTTGGGATTAAGTAAAAGTTTAAGAAATCTCGTTGTCTTTGTTTGCTAGTTCTTAGCCTTCCCCACCGTTTGATATTTTTCAGGTCTTTTGGCAACCTTTTCAGAAAAGTAATACCGGGATCACAGTTTTGTTGGGAAATGACACTGTGGAGGACTTTGTCCTTGCTATAATAAATTTAAAAACTTTTGAGGTAAATAAATGGCAACGACCAATAATGAGATTTGAACATGAAAGAATGAGAAAAGCTTGGAGAAACATAAACTTGACCCTATTAGAAACGAATTTGTGGTTTGAGATGTTGTGATTGTCGTCTTCCTCTTCTTCATCATATGAGCATTTTTTCCTTGTTGCCACGAGCTTTCTACAAAAACCGAGAAGGAAATGATTGAAGTTTGATTATCCATACTTGTAACCGACTATGAACACTCAACATGAAAATCATGGAAATGTATTCCTAAGCTTCTTCCAATTGTGAAGCCTAATGAAGAAGAGAGGACCATGAGCATGCAGTTCGCAAGCAACAAAGATAAGAATGTGATCGTACACATTTGCAATGTGACTAATTTGTATTAATGTATAAAACGTAAGATATATACCTTGATTTTGTTGACATATTCAATAGGTTCTCCAAAATCCACTTGCTTCTTATCTGGAAGGATTATTTTATATCCCTTGGACAAATAGATATTGGAAGCGAAAGCAAGTCTTTACAGCCTTTGAACAAATATTTTTACTCTTGCTACAACACCATTACCAACATGAGACAGCAAGAAATTAGCCCACTTCATGTTGTAATATGAAAGATCATAGGGAAGAGAGAATGAAAGCATCACCTCAGAACTTCAAAGTTCTTCATGACTCCAAGGAAAGGGGCATACTCCGCTTTTTTGAGACTTTGAAGACAAACCATGGCAGCAGAATTTTACTAAAAAAACCATAGCAGCAGTTATGGGGAAGAAGAAAAATAGCAAAGGAGCTTCTTCTTCAGATGATTTCAACAAACCCTCGAAGACTTCACCAACAAAGAGAATTGGGATAAATTCTTCACTCTTAGAGGCGACGAAGACTCTTCCGAATGGTATGCTGAGTGGTCCCAGCTCCGTGACGCGCTCTTATCTCTCCTACGAGATTCTTCTTCTGGATCTTTTCAGATTTTGGAGCCCGGATGCAGAAACTCCCGCCTTTCCAAGCATTTGTACGATTATGGATTCTCTAACATAACCAATGTAGATTTCTCTAAGGTTGTTATCTCTGACTTCTCCAAGATTCCTCTTCTGAGTCTTTTCGAATGGTAAGCTGAATGAACCGACAATTGAATTTAGGAGATGATTTATTGGAAGGAGACTTTACACGCGGCGGAAGAGAATTTAATGGTGAAGGCAATGAGGCGTCACTTGAAACAGTTAGGAGGAAATCTGGTTGTTAGTGGAGTCGATTAGGTTTAATGGAAGAAGAGGTTACATGAGCTGGAAGAAGAAGTGGCTTTACAGGGAGGAAGAAGATGAAGGTTTCTCGAAGTGAAGCTAAAGTGGAGATCCGGCCCAATAAATATCGAAGGATGAGTAACCTAAAGGTCCTTTAAGTGGTAGAAGCGGTCGAACAGAAATATTTTTAATATCCAGAGATTGAACGGCATCTTATTTGTACGCAGGTTCCTTAGCTGACGTGAAACCCTTTGGAAACAACTTCATAACTCTCTATTATATCCTTTTAATTAGTTAGATACATAAAAATAGATTAAAAAGAGGTTACTGCGCATTCGCCCAAGCAACAATAATAAGGCCTAATTATATACAATCAAAATTGTAAATATTATTATATTATACGTAGTAATACAAAATGTTTCTTCTAATAAAAAAGGAAAACTATGAGTGATTATGTTAACCATGAAATACTACAAAATCGATGATTAATAACATGAGGTTGTCTTTTCTTTGGAATTTGAATACCCAATTGAAACCAAGAGCATCATCTTTTTTTATCCTACCACTCACTCTTAGTTACGAGGTATGTATCATCATTGTTTGATGATGTTTTTCTTTAATAATTGTGATGCTTTTTTAAATAAATGTAATTATATATTTTCAACTGAATTTTAAAAATAGATTAAAAAGATTATAAAAAAACTAAATTTCCAATGCCACTTCTTATTTCATTCTACTTCTGTTTTAAAAATGGCTAGAGAAAAACATGGTCATAACACATTTTTATTTTTTCTTTCTCAGACTCTAGATAAAAATGACAAATGTTTTCATCAGGCCTACTATTTTCATTTTTCATTCACAATGAAATTTCCTTGAACATAATTGTAACATCCCTATCCCGATCCATTACCTTTTCATATTTAAAGCCTATTATTTTCTTTTAATCCTAATCCATTTAAAGCCCATTATCTCTCTTAGTTTTAAAAAGCCATTTTATCTTGTTTTAATAAAGTCCACATCGGAAAGGTCAAGTTCGCTTCTATCTTCCCTCCTCTATGAATAGAGTCATCCCTTTTCACTTATTCTTCATCAAGTCAAAGTAATGTTTTGCACAAGAGGCCAACATCTCTTTCAGCCTCCACCGGTTTTTAGCCACCGCCTCCAGCGGAGTTCTTTTCCAGTAAGCTCCTGTGATTCTTTCGGTGAACTTTTCGAGTTCTTTTTGGCGTGCCGAGCAATTTTCTAGAAGGTCCCCGCAAGCTCCGACGCTTTTTCTGGTAAGTATATCTTTTCATTCTTTTCTTTTCTTTCCTTTCTAGTCTTCGGTTAGGTTAGTTAGTTGGTTCGACCGGTTAGGGTCTGTTAGGTCGTCGACCTCAGCTAGTTTAGCCGATTTGGTCTGATCTAATAGGTTCGGCCCGATTTTGCCAACTTAGGTTCTTTTCCTCATCTTTTCACATTTCGTTTCGTTTTGCCTAGTCCCGAGTTTCCTTTTTGATAATTTCCAAATATGGAAAGTTTCCATATTTGGTAGTTTCCATTTTAGAAAAGTTTCCTTTTCGGGCAGGTTTCTATTTTTGGCAGGTTTCCGGGTGAGGTATAACTCGGGTTCTGGTCCATGTTTTTATTTCCGGGGGTGGATCGTTAGCCAGTCAAGCCGAGAGTTCAGACCTGTGGCAAAGGTGAGGGCTAGACCCATATATTCCTCATTCTTTCCTTATTTACTCTTTCTCGCGTAGTTTAGCACCATAACAAGTGTTGTTTGGTTGTTTGAGTCTACTTGGAGTCTAATTGTTTTCTTATTTGTTAACTCGGACTTAGGATAATAGATGATATCATTGTTGCTTGTCTCGTATGATGTTTGCTATTGTGTGATTTATAATTATGTATATGTATATATATGTGGATATGGATGTGAAGACCTTGGCGTGGGGTACAGAGCCGAGCTGCTGTATCCCGGGGTCATGTGTGTGGAGAGTGCAGGGAGCAAGTCGATATGTTGTATGTAGCCATAAAATCGATAAAGTGTTCACGACGGCGGCGTGTATTGGCACTTATCCCATGTTGAGGAATCCTCTTCGGGGGGGGGGGGGGGNCATTGAGTGCTATGTTTAGGTGCTTTAGGTACCATGTTTGCTGCATTAGGTGTCATGTTTGCTGCTTGTTCTAGGAATAGATTACGTGGTTGAAGTGCTTAAGTCGGGTCTGCAGACTTATGATTCCCCTAGCATTCCCCACCTCATTGAGTGACTCCAAAGTTGTTCACCCCCTTCCTTTTCCCTTCTCTTTCCAGGTGTAGCTAACGAGTAGTCGGATGAGCTGGACGGTT
This sequence comes from Anastatica hierochuntica, assembly GCA_900406275.1. Classification (NCBI taxonomy): domain Eukaryota; kingdom Viridiplantae; phylum Streptophyta; class Magnoliopsida; order Brassicales; family Brassicaceae; genus Anastatica; species Anastatica hierochuntica. Next base: position 4,719 of record OVAN01006373.1, read on the forward strand.
ATAGTGTGGTTTTTGGGATCAACGTATTTTATTCTATTTTCTTGGGTTTTCGATGTTTTATTTATTTATTGGATTTAGTTTTCGTCTAGTTCAGTTATTGGATTTATTTGAACACGGTTTAATGTTAATAAAGTTTATCTTTGGTTATGTTGCGTTATTTGAGGTACAAATTAAGTTGAGTGACACGTTCTCGGGATAAGATGAGATGGATGATACATTTTTGTATTAGAGAAGGTTGGCCGTCCCGGTTTTGCCCCGGGAGGCAGTTAGGAGGTAGAGTAGTGACTGAATCGGATTTTGAATGGTTTTCAAAAAATTAAAGGCACCAGACTGTTCAGTATTATTCCACTAATCGTTGGTGTTTTTCTAGTTCTCAGTAAATTTTGTTCACCTTGTTTCTTTTAAAGTCTAACACCAGGTTTACGAAGTTTGGTCAGGAACCAAGTGGGGGAGAAGTTGCCTCTAGAATTCGAGGATGAATTCATTTCAAATGGGGGAGAATTGTAACATCCATATCCGGACTCATTACCTTTTCATATCTAAAGCCTTTTATTTTCTTTTAATCCTAACCCATTTAAAGCCCATTATCTCTATTAGTTTTGAAAAGACCATTTTATCTTGTTTTAATAAAGTCCCACATCGGAAAGATCAAGTTATCTTCCTTCCTTCCCTCTCCTATAAATAGAGTCATCCCCTTTCACTGATTCTTCATCAAGTTAAAGTAATGCTTTGCACAGGAGGAAAACTTCTTGTTCAGCCTCCACCGGCTTTTAGCCTCCAGCAGAGTTCTTTTCCGGTAAGTTCCCGTGATTCTTCCGGTGAACTTTCCAAGTTCTTTTTGGCTTGTCGAGCAATTTTCTGGAAGGTCCCCGCGAACTCCGATGCATTTTTCGGTAAGTCTATCTTTTCTTTCTTTTCTTTCCTTTTCTTTTCTTTCTATTCTTCGGTTAGGTTAGTTAGTTGGTTCGACCGGTTAGGGTTTGTTAGGTCGTCGACCTCAGCCGATTTGGTCCGATCTAATAGGTTCGGCCTGGTTTTGCCAGTTTAGGATCTTTTCCTCACCTTTTAACATTTTTCGTTCCATTTTGCGTGGTCCCGAGTTTCCTTTATGGATAGTTTCTAAATATTACAAGTTTCCATATCAAGCAATTTCTATATTAGGAAAGTTTCCTTTTCGGGCAAGTTTCCCTTTTTGGCAGGTTTGCGGGTCAGGCCTAACTCGGATTCTGGTCCATGTTTTTGTTTCCGAGGGTGGATCGTTAGCCTGTCAAGCCAAGAGTTCAGACCTATGGAAAAGGTGAAGGCTAGACCCATATACTCCTCATGCTTTCCTTATTCACTCTTTCTCGCGTAGTTTAGCACCAAACAAGTGTTGTTTGGTTGTTTGAGTCTTTTTAGAGTCTAATTATTTTCTTATTTGCTAACCCGAACTTAGGATAATAGATGATATCATTGTTGCTTGTCTCGTATGATATTTGCTATTGTGTAATTTATAATTATAATTATATATATATATGTGGATATGGATATCAAGACCTTGGCGCGGGGTACAGAGTCGGGCTGCTGTATCCCGGGTCATGGGTGTGGAGGGTGCATGCAGCTAGTTGATCTATTGTCTGTAGCCCTAAGATCGATAAAGCGTCCACGACGGTGGTGTGTATGGGCACTTATCCCATCCTGAGGAAGTCTCTTCGGGGGGTGTGGGCGATAACTTAATTCGCAGGATAGGACCATTGATTGCTATGTTTGGGTGCTTTAGGTATCATGTTTCTGCATTAAGTGTCATGTTTGCTGCTTGTTTTAGGACTAGATTACGTTGTTGAAGTGCTTAAGCCGGGTCTGCGGACTTATGGTTCCCCTAGCATTCCCCACCTCATTGAGTGTCTCCCAAGTTGCTCATCCCCTTCCTTTTCCCTTCTCTTTCCAGGTGTGGCTAACGAGTAGTCAGATGAGCTGGACGGTTATGGTGTTGTTTTTGGGATCAACATATTTTATTCAATTTTCTTGGGTTTTCGATGTTTTATCTATTTATTTATTGGATTTAGTTTTGTTTTAGTTAAGTTATTGGATTTATTTGAACAGAGTTTAATGTTAATAAAGTTGATCTTTGGTTATGTTTCGTTATTTGAGGTACAAATTAAGTTGAGTGACACGCCTTTCTCGGGAAAAGATGAGACGGGTGTTACATTTTTGTATTACAGCAGGTTGGCTGTCCCGGTTCTGACCCGAGAGGTAGTTTGGAGGTAGATTAGTGACTGAATCGGATTTTCAATGGTTTTCAGAAAAATTTGGGACTTGGGATTTTTCAAAAATTAAAGGCACCGAACTATTCAGTATTATTCCACAAATCGTTAGTGTTTTTATATGGCTTAGTAAATTATGTTCACCTTGTTTCTTTTAAAGTCTAACCCCAAGTTTACGAAGTTTGGTCGGAAACTAAGTGGGGGAGAAGTTGACTCTAGAATTCGAGGACGAATTCATTTAAGTGGTTGAGAACTGTAACATCCCTATCCCGACCCATTAACTTTTCATATATATAAAGCCTTTTATTTTCTTTTAATCCTAACCCATTTAAAGCTCATTATCTCGCTTAGTTTTAAAAGCTCATTTTCTCTTGTTTTAATAAAGTCTCACATCGGAAAGATCAAGTTGTGTTCCTTCCTTTAGCCTCCACAAGCATTTAGCCACCGCCTCCTCCGGAGTTGTTTTTCGGTAAGTTCCTGTGATTCTTCCGGTGAACTTTGCGAGTTCTTTTTTGCTTGCCTAGCAATTTTCCGGAAGGTCCCCGCGAGCTCTGGCGCTTTTTCCAGTAAGTGTGTCTTTTCTTTATTTTCTTTTCATTCCTTTCTAGTATTCGGTTAGGTTAGTTAGTTGGTTCGACAGGTTAGGGTCTATTAGGTCGTCGACCTCAGCTGGTTTAGCCGGTTTGGTCAGATCTAATAGGTTCGGCCTGGTTTTGCCAGTTTAGGATCTAATAGGTTCAGCCTGGTCCCAAGTTTCCTTTTTGGATAGTTTCCAAATATGGCAAGTTTCCATATTTGGCAGTTTCCATTTTAGAAAAGTTTTCTTTTTGGGCAAATTTCCCTTTTTGGCAGGTTTCCGGGTGAGGTCTAACTTGGGTTCTGGTCCATGATTTTCTTTCTGGGGGTGGATCGTTAGCCAGTCAAGCCGAGAGTTCAGAACTGTGGCAACGGTGAGGGCTAGACCCATATACTTCTCATGTTTCCTTATTCACTCTTTCTCGCATAGTTTAGACCATAATAAGTGTTGTTTGGTTGTTTGAGTTTGCTTGGAGTCTAATAGTTTTCTTATTTGCTAACCCGGACTTAGGATAATAGCTGATATCATTATTGCTTGTCTCGTATGATGTTTGTTATTGTGTGATTTATAATTATATATATGTATATATGCAGATATGGATGTGAAGACCTGAGCGTGGGGTACGGAGCCGGGTTGTTGTATCCCAACGTCATGTTTGCGGAGGGTGCGGGCAGCAAGTCGATATGTTGTCCGTAGCCATAAGATCGTTAAACCGTCCACGACGGCGGTGTGAATGGACACTTATCCCATGCTGAGGAAGCCTCTTCGAGGGGTGTGGGCGATCACTAAATTCGCAGGATAGGACCATTGATTGCTTTGTTTGGATGCTTTAGGTACCATGTTTATTGCATTAGGTGTCATGTTTGCTGCTTTTTTTAGGACTTGATTACGTGGTTGAAGAGCTTAAGCCGGGTCTGCGGACTTATGGTTCCCCTAGCATTCCCCACCTCAATTAGTGACTCCCAAGATTTTTACCCCCTTCCTTTTCCCTTCTCTTTCTAGGTTTGGCTAACGAGTAGTCGGATGAGCTGGACGATTATGGTGCTGTTTTTGGGATCAACATATTTTATTCTTTTTCTTGTGTTTTCAATGTTTTATTTATTTATTGGATTTAGTTTTGGTTTAGTTCAGTTATTGGATTTATTCGAACACAGTTTAATGTTAATAAATTTTATCTTTGGTTATGTTCCGTTATTAGAGGTACAAATTAAGTTGAGTGACACGCCGTTCTTGGGAGAAGATGAGACGGGTGTTATATTTTGGTATTAGAGCTGGTTGGTCGTCCTGGTTATGACTTGGGAGGCGGTTAGGAGGTACAGTAATGACTGAATCGAATTTTGAATGGTTTTCAGAAAATTTTAAGACTTGGGATTTTTAAAAAATTAAAGGCACGAGACTGTTCAATATTATTCCACTAATCGTTAGTGTTTTTCTAGTTCTTAGTAAAGTTTGTTCACCTTGTTTCTTTTAAAGTCTAACCCCACGTTTACGAAGTTTGGTCGGAAACCAAGTCGGGGAGAAGTTAACTTTAGAATTCGAGGACAAATTCATTTCAAGTGGGGGAGAATTGTAACATCTCTGTTCAGGTCCATTACCTTTTCATATCTAAATCCTTTTATTTTCTTTTAATACAAACCCATTTAAAGCCCATTATCTCTCTTAGTTTTAAAAAGCCCATTTTATCTTGTTTTAATAAAGTCACACATAGGAAAGATCAAGTTGTCTTCCTTCCTTTCTTCCCCTATAAATAGAGTCATCCCTTTGCACTTATTTTCATCAAGTCAAAGTACTGCTTTGCACAGGAGATCAGCATCTTGTTCAGCCTCGACCGGCTTTTAGCCACAGCCTCCAGCAAAGGTCTTTTCCGGTAAGTTCTCGTGATTCTTTCGTTGAACTTTCCGAGTTCTTTTTGGCATGTCGAGCAATTTTCAGGAAGGTCCCCGCGAGCTCCGACGCTTTTTCTGGTAAGTCTATCTTTTCTTGCTTTTCTTTTCTTTCCTTTCTAGTCTTCGGTTATGTTACTTAGTTGGTTCGACCGGTTCGGGTCTGTTAGGTCGTCGACCTGAGCCGATTTAGCCGGTTTGGTCCGATCTAATAGGTTCGGCCCGGTTTTGCCAGTTTAGGTTCTTTTCCTCAGCTTTTCACATTTTTTGTTCCGTTTTGCATGGTCTCGAGTTTTCTTTTTGGATAGTTTCCAAATATGGCAAGTTTCTATATTTCGCAGTTTCTATATTTGGAAATTTCCTTTTCGGGCAGGTTTCCCTTTTTGACAGGTTTCCGGGTGAGGTAGAACTCGGGTTCTGGTCCATGTTTTTATTTTCGGGGGTGGATCGTGAGCCAGTCAAGCCGAGAGTTCAGACCTACGGCAAAGGTGAGGGCTAGACCTATATACTCCTCATTTTTTCCTTATTTACTCTTTATCGCGTAGTTTAGCACCAGAACAAGTGTTATTTGGTTGTTTGAGTCTGTTTGGAGTCTAATTGTTATCTTATTTGCTAACCCGGACTCAGGATAATAGATGATATCACCGTTGTTCGTCTCGTATATGTTTGTTATTGTGTCATTTATAATTATATATATGTATATATATGATGATATGGATGTGAAGACCTGGGCGTGGGGTACAGAGTCGGGTTACTGTATCCCGGGGTCATGTGTGCGGAGGGTGCGGCAGCAAGTCGATCTATTGTCTGTATCCCTAAGATCGATAAAGCGTTCACGATGGCGGTGTATATGGGCACTTATCCCATGCTGAGGAAGCCTCTTCGGGGTGTGTGGGTGATCACTTAATTCACAGGATAGGACCATTGATTGCTATGTTTGGGTGCTTTAGGTACCATGTTTGCTGCATTAGGTGTCATGTTTGCGTCTTGTTCTAGGACTAGATTACGTGGTTGAAGAGCTTACACCGGGTCTGCAGACTTATGGTTCCCCTAGCATTCCCCACCTTACTGAGTGACTCCCAAGTTGTTCACCCCCTTCCTTTTCCCTTCTCTTTCTAGGTGTGGCTAACGAGTAGTCGGATGAGCTGGACGGTATGGTGATATTTTAGGGATCAACCTAATTTATTAAATTTTCTTAGGTTTCGATGTTTTATTTAATTATTGGATTTAGTTTTTGTTTAGTTCAATTATTGGATTTATTTGAACACGGTTTAATGTTAATAACGTTAATCTTTTTGTTATGTTCCGTTATTTGAGTTACAAATTAAGTTGAGTGACATGCCGTTCTCGGGAGAAGATGAGACGAGTGTTACATTTTGGTATAAATTAGGTTGGCCGTCCCGGTTCAGAACCGGGAGGCAATTAGGAGGTAGAGTAGTGACTGAATCGGACTTTCAATTGTTTTCAGAAAAATTTGGGACTTGGGATTTTTCAAAAATTAAAGGCCCCAGACTGTTCAGTATTATTACACTAATCATTTGTTTTTTCTAGTTCTTAGTAAAGTCTGTTCACCTTGTTTCTTTTAAAGTCTAACCCTCGGTTTACGAAGTTTGGTCGGAAACCAAGTGGGAGAGAAGTTGACTCTAGAATTCGAGGACGAATTCATTTCAAGTGGGGGAGAATTGTAACATCCTTGTCCCGACCCATTACCTTTTCATATTTAAAGCCTTTTATTTTCTTTTAATCCTAACCCATTTAAAGCACAATATCTCTCTTAGTTTTAAAAAGCTCAATTTATTTTGTTTTAATAATGTCACACATCAGAAAGATCAAGTTGTCTTCCTTTCTTCCCTCCCCTATAAATAGAGTCATCCCCTTTCACTTATTCTTCATCAGGTCAAAGTAATGCTTTGCACAGCAGGTTAACTTCTCGTTCAGCCTCCACCGGCTTTTAGCCACCACCTCCAGCGAGGGTCTTTTCTGGAAAGTTCTCGTGATTCTTCCGGTGAACTTTCTGATTTCTTTTTGGCGTGCCGAGAAATTTTCCGGAAGGTCCCAGCGAGCTCCGACGCTTTTTCCGGTAAGTCTATCTTTTATTTCATTCCTAATCTTCAGTTAGGTTAGTTAGTTGGTTCAACCGGTTAGAGTCTGTTAGGTCATCGACCTAAGCCGATTTAGCCGATTTGGTTCGATCTATAGGTTCGACTCGGTTTTGCCAGTTTAGGTTCTTTTCCTCAGCTTTTCACATTTTTTGTTCCGTTTTGCCTGGTCCCGAGTTTTCTTTTTGGATAGTTTCCAAATATGGCACGTTTCCATATTTGGCAGTTTCCATTTTAGGAAAGTTTCCTTTTTAGGTAGGTTTCCCTTTTTGGCAGGTTTCTGGGTGAGGTCTAACTCGGATTTTGGTCCATGTTTTTCTTTCCGGGGGTGGATCGGTAGCCAGTCAAGCCGAACGTTCAGACATGTGGCAAAGGTGAGGGCTAGACCCATATACTCCTCATGCTTTTCTTATTCATTCTTTCTCGCATAATTAAGCACCAGAACAAGTGTTGTTTGGTTGTTTGAGTCTGCTTGGAGTCTAATTGTTTTCTTATTTGCTAACCCGGACTTAGGATAATAGATTATATCACTGTTGCTTGTCTCAAATGATGTTTGCTATTGTCTAATTTATAATTATATATATGTATATATGTGGATATGGATGTGAAGACCTGGGCGTGGGGTACAGAGCCGGCTGCTCTATCCCGGGGTCATGTGTGCGGAGGATGCGGGCATCAAGTCAATTTGTTGTCTGTAGCCCTAAGATCGATAAAGCGTCCACGACAGCGGCGTGTATGGGCATTTATCCCATGCTGAGGAAGCCTTTTGGGGGGGGGCGATCACTGAATTCACATGATAAGACCATTGATTGCTATGTTGGGTGCTTTAGGTACCATTTTTCTGCATTAGGTGTCATGTTTGCTGCTTGTTCTAGGACTAGATTACGTGGTTGAAGTGCTTAAGCCGGGTCTGCGGACTTATGGTTCCCCTTGCATTCCCCACCTCACTGAGTGACTCCCAAGTTGCTTACCTCCTTCTTTTTCCATTCTCTTTCCAGGTGTGGCTAACAAGTAGGCGGATGAGCTTGACGATTATGGTGTTTTTTTTTGGGATCAACTTATTTTATTTAATTTTCTTGGATTTTCGATGTTTTATTTATTTATTGGATTTAGTATTGGTTTAGTTCAGTTATTGGATTTATTTGAACACAGTTTAATGTTAATAAAGTTTATCTCTGGTTATGTTGCGTTATTTGAGGTACAAATTAAGTTGAGTGACACACTGTTCTCGGGAGAAGATGAGACGGGTGTTACAAGAATAAAAGAACAATACATTACCGTGATATGGTCCCTATTCAAAGCCTCAAAGACATTGTATAGAATTTAAGAACTCAAGAGATTTGTGGTAGTTAAGACTATCTTTTTATGCTTTTCTCATTAACATTAAATAAGGAAACAACAGAAGCAAATTAGAGTCCACAACTCCTTACAAAACGGAAACAAAGAAAGGTGGAGTACTCAAGTCCTATAAAACGGGAACGTACACAAAGTGGAGACTAATTCCATAAGGAATAGCTCTCTTATTTGAATAAGCAACAACTAAACGAACAAGTCTCTTTCTTCTAGTCCAAGTATCTTGTATTTGCATATTTGATCCTTGTTGACTTACGAATGGACATGTCTTCTCCTATGTTCTTCTTTGCATCTTTACTATCACTCTGCTTCTCATATGTTTGTTGATCTTGTGACATCCTATCAACACTCCCACGATCCAAAAGAACCTTGCCCTCAAGGTTCGAGACAAACATCGGAAAGCTTGCCATGATATGATCGTATTTTTCCCAAGTTGCTTCCTCCCTTCGCTTGTTTTTCCATTGGACCAACACCTCCTGCACTGTCTTCGATCCTCGTTGCACCTCTCTGGTAGAGAGTATCGTCTCTGGATCTAAGTGAAATTGATCGTTACGGTGTAACGGCGACAGCTCCACTGAGAGTGGTTCATCATCACCAACACATTTCTTCAATAAGGAAAAATGAAACACTGGATTTATTTTGGTACCCTCTGACAAAGTCAGTTGATATACTACTTGTCCAATCCTATTCTCAATCTGAAACGGTCCAAAGAAACGGTTCAAGAGCTTCTGAGATGAGCGCTTGAACATTTTTTTTTGTCGATATGGTTGAAGGTGCAAAAACACCTAATCTCCCATAGCAAATTCTATGTCTCTGCGATTGCGGTCAGCCACTTGTTTCATACGGTTGTTCGCCACTTCGAGGTGGGTTTTTAACTCACGCAGAATGTAACATCCCTAACCCGGGTAGGGAGTTAACCAACCGGTCCAGAGCAAATCCTTTCGCAAAACCACCAACTTCACTTTAAACGTCACTTCTAACATAAACCTGCAAGACAAACACAAACGGGAAAAAGGAAAAAAAGAGAGGGATGAGTGACTTCCCGACAACAAGTCACTCAGTGAGAACCTACACTAGACCTCCTCATCTAGAACCTAGTTTAGCCCAAAAGTGTAAACCTAAACCGCAACCCTCAGACAAGCACCAATCGTGTTGCGCAAGCAACTACTCACATCAAGACATTCACAGTATATCGTCAATCACATTTCCCATCGTAACCCCCCGGAGTACTTCTTCCTTTTCCCCCATCATATCTCAACCCGGGTCCTTTTTCTCTTCTCTTCTCGAATCCAGGGTACTTCATCCTTTTCCCCCTTCATCCCCATCCCCAAAAAATTCCCTGTGGGTACTTCTTCCTTCCCCCCCCAACTCCAGGGTACTTCATCATTTTCCCCCTTCGTTCAATAACAGCCCAATATCCAACCCGCAAACAACCCCAAGAAGCATATCACCGGTTTAGCATGCAAATTCTTATCTCTTCCGGAATTCTCAAACAATGCTGGTTTAACCTAATTTATCATTTAAACAGTTCTAGGTTCTCATCACATCATTTACCTTCATCTACCTATGCTCGACTTAGCAACCAAACACACAATCGCACTCTAGGCGTATAGATTATCATAACACATACATAATACAAGTTATATATTCGTGCCGAGACATATAGCTCGACACTGGCCGGTTTAACCCTAGACTAACGTTCTAAACCAAATCCTAGACTCAAAGAGAATAGTGTAAACCCTCACCCTGGCCACTTGCAGAAGAACAACTCATAACTCAGCTTCCTTACGGTGGACAGCTTTGTAGCATCAACTTCAGAGGCACGCTTCTACTTTCATATGGATCCAAACCTGGCTTTCCTTTTACCAGTGGATAGATATGAGAGCCTACATTGTTCCTACAGAAAATCAACCGAATAAATAACCTAAAGATGAGCTATACACCCTTTACACCAAGACTAGACAGATCTGGAAATCTGGCAGATTCTATGTCACTTAGAAACGAAGGAATAACTCTAAAACTAACCGTTAACTACGAGATCCCACCGTTCAGATTGAAGCCCTGAATGTCCTCAAGACATAGCCGCCGAGTTTGCTCCGATCGGACACTGTTTGGATAGCCGATCGACCTCATCTTCCAGTCTGGTCGCAGATCCGTTCTGCACGGATACCTCTCGGGAAAACATCCATAACTTTTAGAAGATAGCTCCAAATGATAAACCGTTTGTTGGAGATGATAGATCTATGAGAGGAGCACTTACTGTAGAACTATCAGGTTGATCCTTGACGATTTGGTTGGCCGTTCTTCTGTTCTCCCACAGCATATGTTTTCTGTTTCCGAAGGCTGCATTGGCTTCTTCTTCTTTCTCATTTTCTCTCTTCTCTCCAATTGTTTCCTGCGAAATCTCTCTGTCTCCAAGCTCTCTGGCTTCTGTTCGACGGCTAGGGAAAAAGAAGGAGGAGAAAATAGGTTTAGGGTTTAGTTTAGGGCATTAAATAGGGTTAGGTTAATGGGTTTTAGGATAAATGAGCTTCCTTTTAATAAAAATTCAACTGGACCGGATCTTGCAGTCTAGGATGTTACACAGAAGCTCATCACGTGCTTGCAACTGTTCGTCAACTTCTTCAACTAGAGAAGAACCGAGTTCATATCTTGGCATCAATGGCGGCTTGCGACCATACAAAGCTTCGAAGGGACTTATCCCAGTTGATGCCTGGTAAGTGGTGTTATAATAGTACTCAGCCCAAGGAAGTAGACCACTTCACTGTTTTGGTCGATGTTGTACAAAACATTGCAAAAAATTGCTCGATGTACTGGTTAATGGGTTTTAGGATAAATGGGCTTCCTTTTAATAAAAATTCAACTGGACCGGATCTTGCGGTCCAGGATGTTACACAGAAGCTCATCACGTGCCTGCAACTGTTCGTCAACTTCTTCAACTAGAGAAGAACCGAGTTCATATCTTGCCATCAATGGCGGCTTGCGGCCATACAAAGCTTCGAAGGGACTTATCCCAGTTGATGCCTGGTAAGTGGTGTTATAATAGTACTCAGCCCAAAGAAGTAGACCACTTCACTGTTTTGGTCGATGTTGTACAAAACATTGCAAAAAATTGCTCGATGTACTGGTTAACCACTTCGGTTTGACCATCGGTTTGTGGGTGGTATGCTGAAGAGATACATAATTTTGTCCCTAAAAATTTCCAGAGCTCGATCCAAAAATTGCTTAAAAATACCAAGTCTCTATCACTGAGAATGGATTGTTGGATTCCATAAAGACAAACCACCGAAGTAACAAATCTTTGAGCAACTTGAGCAGCCGTGTAAGGATGTGAGAGTGGAACAAGACGCACCGATTTACTCAAACGATCAACAACGACCAGCAGTGACGTATATCCATTAGAACATGGTAACACATCAATAAAATCAAGGGATGTGTCTTCCCATACCTGCTCGGAATTGGCAACGATTGGAGAATTCCCGGAGGGGACATTGTTTGTGTCTTCGCTTGTTAGCAGGAATCACAACTCGAGATATACTCCTTGAAAACGCAGTGCATTGATGGCCAATAAAATTGGCAAGACAGTCTCTTGAACGTCCGTAAGATCACCGAGTGCCCACCCGCTGTTATATTATGATGCTCATAGAGAAGTTCTGTAATGAGAGGAGAGTTAGGGGGTACCACTACTCAGTTATTATAACACAAGAGGTCATCTTTCTATGCATTAGGTTTCCCAGGTTTCTCTTTTGCGGCCTATCCAATGCAAAGCATATACGAATATGTTTTTGCGAGTTGCCGGAGCTCGCCCCAAAGATTCACGGAAGGCACGAAGATGGCGTTGAGCACAAGACTGTCGGGAAGTCGTGATAGTGCGTTGGCTGCGGCGTTGGCTTTTCCTGGTTTATAGAGGATTTCATAGTCGTATCCTATAAGTTTTCCCATCCATTTTTTCTGTTGTGGAGTGAGAATGCGCTGCTCCAGGAGGTACCGAAGGCTGTGCTGATCAGTTTGTATCGTGAATTTACGGCCCAGCACATATGGTCTCCACGTACAAATGGCTATGATTATGGCCAACATCTCGCTTGCATATGTAGACCAATTCTTCTTCGCCACTCCTAGTGATATGCTCATAAAGGAAATGGGCTGGTCATTTTGAGATAAAATAGCACCAATACCTTCTCTTGAAGCATCGGTTTGAATGACAAAGGGCTTAGAAAAATCCAGCACGACCAAAGTTGGTGCTTGTATCATTGTTGTCTTGAGCGCGAGAGATTGCTAGGCCTCTGCATCCCATATGAATTGACCCTTTCGCAGATGGTTTGTCAACGGACGAGCAATGAGTCCATAATTCTTCACGAACTTGCAGTAGTAGCCGATTAAGCCCAAGAATCCGTGTAGCTCCGTTATGTTCATCGGAGATGGGTAATCAAGCATTGCTTTCACCTTTGATTGATCAACCTTCACTCCCTTACTAGTGATAATATGGCCTAAGTATTCCAGTTCTTCCCGCCCAAACTCACATTTCTTGAACTTTATGGCCAACTTATGTTCTCGGAGAAGCATAAAGACTTCGCGGACGTGGCGCATATGAGAATCCCAGTCTGGGCTATAGATTAAGATTTCCTCGAAGAACATGAGGACTAACTTACGCATAAAGGGCTTGAATATCGAGTTCATGAGCACCTGAAAAAGTTGAGGGTGCGTTGCACAATTCGGACGACATGACTAAGTACTCGTAATGACCGTTATGCGTTCGGAACGTTGTTTTGACGATATCAGCAGGGTGCATACGCACTTGATGATACCCGATAGTGAGACAGAGCTTCGTAAAGTAAGTTGCGCTGTGTAGCTCATCCAACATATCATCCACAGTGGGAATCGGAAAGCGGTCTTTGATAGTGACGGCATTAAGGGCGTGATAATCGATACAAAAGCGCCACAAGCCATTTTCTTCACCAACAAGACTGGAGACGAGAAAGGGCTGGAGCTCGTACGTACAATTTCGGATTTGAGCATATCCTCCACTTGCCTCTCAATTTCTTTTTTTGGAAATAGGCATAACGATAAGGGCGTACGTTTACCGGGTCGGTGCCATCCTTGAGTGTAATATGGTGCTTTATCTCATGTTTTGAGCTTGAAACAAATAATCAAAGTCATGAATCAAAGCCTGCATATCCCCTTGTGTTTGTGTTATCGATGTCTCTGTGTTAATGATACAAAGAGCATAAAGTAAGTTATCTTGTTGGGCTTCTTTAATGATTTCTTGCGGCCGAATTGGTTGAATAGGTGCAGCTTTCAGTCGATACAACACATGGGGTATGCCTTCCTGTTCAACTTTCAAAGTATGAGCCTTCCAATCACAAGTTACTGGACCCAAAGTCTCCAGCCATTAGACACCTAAGACGAGGTCAAGTCTAACCAAGGGTAAGACATGTAAGGTGATCGTGAAAGTTGCTGCTCTGATTTGCATCTCCACCGAATCATACCGTCGAGCACACTTCAACGGAGTCCTATTTGCCACACGAATCATAAATGGGGTCATTTGCGTCACCGGTAACTTTAATCATTAGGCAGCCTTTTCTCCAATAAAGTTGTGGGTCGAACCGTTATCAACAAGCGCAAGTAGAGAGCGTTGGTCAATTGCGGTGTGGAGACGTATTGTAGACGGCGTATTCCACCTTGTTAAAGCATGTAAGGAAATCTCTGGTGGTGGTTCGTTATCTCGTGAATCACTATCATCATCATCATTGTTGTCTTGTTCAGTCTCCATGATAAAGAGTTGTGGTTGTTTGCATTTATGGCCAGGGAAGAACTTTTCGTCACAACTGAAGCACAATCCTAAATTGCGCTTCTTCTTCATCTTCTCCCACGTTAATTTTTTGGGCTCGAGTTGATTCTTTTTTGAGTTTGTGTTGATTGGGGCAGCACCACACACACTAGAACTCGAATAGGGTGGATAGGACTGTTAGTTGCTCCAACTTCGTTCCTACTGCAACTGATCATCGCGTAGCCTAGCCAAATTGATTATTTCCGTAAGCGTCTTTGGCTTGAAGATACAGATTGCACTCGAGATATTAGTGTTTAGGCCTCCCACATAAGCACCAACTAATGCTTTTTCAGACCATCCTGCCACCTTGTTTTGAAGTCGTTCGAATTCTCGTTGATATTCGATTAATGGCCCTTTTTTCCTTATGCGTGACAATGCTTCCTCAAATTTTTCACCGTCGATAGGACCATACCGGGTCCATAACTCTGTTTCGAACGCCTCCCATGGGACTTAATATGGGTTTATGCCACGAGCCTTAGAAATTTCTTGCAACCACTCATTTGCCTCCTCTGTTAAGTGATAAGAAGCAAAACTAACGCGTTGCTCCATGGCCCTCTCGTGATATGCAAAGTATTGCTTCGCTTTGCTCATTCATTCGGTTGGATCACCTCCATTAAATTTCGGAAATCCCAACTTAACGTGATGCGCATTAGTCCGAATCGGAGCAAAGGGATTCAGTGTGTCCTCTTGGCGAGGTGATGGTTGTTGTGTTTCTGTGCCTGGAGTTCGTCTCGACGCGCTCGAGCCTCCTGCACGGCTATTGGTATCAAGCTCTTGCATTCGTCTCAAAGACTCTTCTAGTGTCCGTTAAAACAAGTTCTCCATTCCCCGCTCGATATCGATCTCGACCGTGAATTTTTGGAACTCGTCTTGCATCTTCCCAAGTCCCTCTTCGAGGTCATCGAGTCTCTCTTTGGTGGCCATGGCTGTATCTCTTGGATTTTTAGCCACAATCGGTATTTTGTTTGAGTGTTTAGTGTTTCTATGTGGAATGGTGTTTGTTTGGATGAATCAAAGAAATGAAAGAAATGAAAATAGAAAGGATTTTTTCTTGGGTAACGTTGATTCTCACATAATGTCGTCGCAAGAACAAGAATGACTGTGATGCCAAATTGATATGGTCCCTCTTCAAAGCCTCTTGATATCCCCTTGCTAATGCTACAATGGCCTGCCATCGCTAAGGTAATGCTCGCCACAAAAGTAGAAACAGACTATGGCATGACACAATGGTCAACTGAGCTGACATACAACTGGAGAACGCTAATAATAGGATATCTCAAGAATGGAACCCTACCGAAACTCAAAGCCGAGTGCGTCAAAATCAAACGGCAAGCTGCGAGATATTGCCTAGTTGGTGAAAATCTCTATCAAACGATCCTTCGGGAGACCATTGTTAAGATGCATTGGATTGCCCGAAGAAAGGCTCGCTCTAGAGGAACTCTATGAAAGCACTTGCGGATCACACTCGGG
>OVAN01006374.1:0-21422 GCA_900406275.1 Anastatica hierochuntica
ATATATATATATATATATATATATATATATATATATATATATAGTATATGTGGTGAGGTAGGCACAATGGGGCAGAGGTGGAGTTCATGCACGTCGAGGTCTATCCTAGGACCTGTCGAGGGAAACATAATCAGGTTGTTGTATTTTGGGGTCGTATTTGCGCGTAGGGTTCGGCAGTAAGTCGATCGCCGTCCGTAGTCCTGACAGATTAATAAATCGTCCACTGGGTGGTGCCTATGATCACTAAAGCCATATGACTAAGCCTCTTAGGTAAGTATGGGCGATCACTAGATTCGCAGGATAGGGCAATTGCATGCTATGTTTGGACGCCTTAGGTGTCATGTTTGTTGCTTGTTCTATGACTAGATTGCGTGGTTGAAGTGCTTAAGCCGGATTTACGGACTTATGGTTCCTCTAGCATTCTCCACCTCGCTGAATGACTCCCAAGTTGCTCACCCGCTCTTTTCCTTCTTCTTTCAGGTGATACTAACGACTAACCGGACAAGCTGGACGACTATGATGTTTAACGAATGGGATTTCTATTTTTTTTACCCGATATTTTTATTTATTTATTCGGATTAGACTCTATTTACTTTGGTTATTGGATTTATCGGATAGTGGAATGTGGTTTATGATTAATAAAAGTTGATCCTAGATTTTATAGTTACTTGAGTTATAAGTTAGGGTTAGTAGCACGCCGTTCTCGAGAGAGGATGAGATGGATGTTAAAGATTCATTTGTTCTTTCTGAAACTACAAGCACTTTTGTTGGAACATAAGCAGAAGATCTGGTGACTAAAGACTGATATCTCAGGTTTTAACACTTAAATCACACTGCAAGTGCACAGCAATTTGCAGTAGTATTTTAGGGATTGAATCCACAGAGACCAAGACACACACTAGGATTCTCGATTTCAGATCAAGCTAGAAGACACAAATGTTATTTGTGGGGATTCGAATTGCAGAGTAAATAAAAGTAGAAATTAAAATGATATAAATTCAATAAGCGAGAAGCGTCAGGCATTAGGGTAATTCGCTGGAAATCAGATCATGAATGCATGATTAGGGAATCAATTAAGCACCATTTGCGAACTCAAAGCACAGTTGTATAATTTTTCTACTCTTGTGGCTCCAATTACTATATCTAACAACCTAAAAGACTAACTCTCGTTGAATTCAGGAAGTTAAACATGCATTAAGTTCAGGTTTTGATTTGTTCACAAAGAACCTTAACATCAACTCTCATTGGCTAATGATATTTTGCTCACCTAGATTATTTTCAAGCAATCAAATCAACTCTCGTTATATTCAATTAACACAAGATCATGAACAGGGTAGATAATCAAGTTCATGCATTAAGAACAATCCAAGTGAAGAATTCTAAGGAAGATTCCCTAATCATGCAATCCTAATCATTCAATCTCATCAATTCCTTTGAAACCTTAAAGACTAACATTGAAACTACTCAGACATAATGGAATGAACAGAAATCAATATGAATTGAAAGAGATAATGAAATTAAAAAGATAAATGGGGTTTAGAAAGTTTCTACAAATGTCTATGGATGCAGAGTTTCTTATCTCCAAAGCATACAAAGAAAAATCTCAAAAGTCTGTGAAAAATAAAGTTTGTTTACCTAATTTTCGTCCTAGTTATTTATATAGTTATCTGGGGTCTTTTCTACAAAAACTGGAAATTCTTGGGCAAAAAGGGAAATTTCCGAAACTGGACAGCATGTAATTACGAAAATGGTCATAATTTTTTATCGCACCGTTGGATTGTCTTCAAACCACCTACATATGAAAGCTAACTCACATGGTTATCTTGTGTCAAAGTTTCAGCTCGATCCAACGGTGGGAACTGTTTCACATAAGGCCAAACTTCTGACCCATCAGCATAATTTTGCATCTTCATAAGTTTATTTTTGTCCAAATTGTTTCATTTCTCTCCAAATTACCTTAAAACCTGTAAAAACACCAAAGAACACCAAAATAATCTAAAAAGTCTCAAAAACAAACCAAAAACACAATTAGAAGTTAATAAAAACTGAGATATATCAATTCCCCCATACTTGAACCTATGTTTGTCCTCAAATAAAGACTAACAAAATCTAAGTTGGTAAAAAGGTTTGAAAACGCGGAGACTCGAGAAATCTCAGTGAACTCTGTCTAGTAAAAACATTTCATCTAACCACATAAGTAAAAAAAAGTGTTGGACATTCTCTCCTAGTTCCCCTCAATAACTTCCCAAACCTATCCATACTCTAAATTCCTAACCTGCAAATTCAACGTCCCATCAGTCAACTCTTTAACATTCATTAAACAAGGCATGGGTTTCTCATCAGAAATCAATGTCAGGAAAGGGCTTGGTATAAGGAGCGTTGATTTTAGTGGTGGAGTTTAAGTGTTTAGGGCTCTCAGAAGTACAGAAAAAATGCAAAACATTATGCAAAATCACATGAGAGACGGATCTATTGATAACCACAGTTCCTCTGCTACATAAGTATACTGATATAAACCCCCCACAGAACCAAAAAAATACATGAAAATCAAATTCTAGGAAAAGCTGAAAATACTGAGACAAACACATTTTCTGGCCTCAAATATGTGCAATTTTCGGATTATATTTTTTTCTTCTTTTTTTTTCTTTTTCCATTTTTTTTTCATTTTTATTTTTTTCATTTTTTTCATGCACATTTCGGGCAGGCCCAGTTCTTTACAATACAGATCTCAGTACATCATTAAAAACAGTCAGCGAAAATTAATCAACCACCATCTTATGCTATCATCACAGAATTCATATTTAAGCTCAAGCATAACCCCAAAAGACAAAACATATGTCTAACCACCTATCATTTCAATAATCAATCCCAAGCAGCAGAGTATATTGTGTCAATCTTATTTTGTCCATTGTTTTTGCACATGTGTGCAATAGATGAAAGATACGAAAAATGAATGGAGCTAGAAAGGAGGAAAGGTAAGGGTGTGGTACCAACCTAAAGATGAATCTGACCATTCAGGAAGAAAGAGTGGTAAAAATGTGGAAATTTCTTGAATGTTGTTGGTTCAATACTTGACAAAAAACTGACGAGAAAAATTAAGTTTAGTTAAATAATCCAAATAGATAAAGTTAATGTCACATCAAATTGAATCTACTGGCTGAAACTTTCAGGTAGGGAGTTCAGCCAAAGGATTCACCGATTTGATTGTACTAACATCCTCTGCAACAAAATGGTCATTTCAGAAATTACAAAAGAAAACAAGACAATTGGTTCAACATTCATCATCGATTTCCGTCTTAATCTCCTACAAATTTTTGACTCAATAAAACAAAGAAAAAGACTCAAAGGTTAAAAACACCAAAAAGAAAAAGAAAAGTCAGTACCAGAAACACCCTCCCCCAGACTTACTTCACACCGTCTTAGGTGTGAGAATAAGAAAAAAATAGATATCATCAATCCCCAAAGAAGTTCACTACACATTCACCTAGTTCATGCTTCTAAACCATCAAGAACAACAATCATCATGAAATTGTAAGGTGAAATCGAATTTCTCAAAAATCTCTAATTCTTAAGTTCTCAAATCTTAAATCATCAAATATCTCATCAAAATCTCATTTAAGTCTGTTTGTAATCATCATAGGCATACATATCAACCATTGTAAACAAGAAACGGAAGACAAAATCAAGTTCAATTTGAGTCTCTAGAAAACTCAAATTAAAACATAATTTTCGTGCATAAAATAAGAGATAGAGAGTACATACCTTACTAACTCAGAAAACTGTTAGTACCAGGTGAAATAGCTCGAAAAATTGATCAAGTTAGACAATTGAATCGCAAAAATTGGCTAAGTATTGGAGATTTTAGAAAACTTTGAAGAACGAAGAATATGGGTTGAAGGGGATTAAATTTTGTGAAAATATTTGGTTTTGATCTTTAAAATCGAGTTAAGAAAATAGAAACACGTTTTTGGTTCAATTTAAGTGATAATAAACTGAAAGTAACCAAAAAAATCAAACCTGGTTCGCGTAGGTGGGTGACCGATCAATCACCATACAAGATTGACCGATGACCTTTTGCCGCAATGGATCGATCGATATGGGCAAAGTGATCGGTCGATCACTTCTCTTTTTTTTTTCTTTTTTTGCTCAAACCTTAAACACGCGAAAACTAAAGCCAAAATTTAGTATTTTAGTGAAACAAAAGAGAAAAACTAAATAAGGAAAATAACCTTACCAGTGGATTGTATTCCACTAAGCACTTGTTTAAAGTCATTAGCCCAACTTTTGGAGTTGAGTATTAGTCCTGGTGATCATGGGAACTTGCTCCAAGACAATTCCCTCCATCAAATATCTTGAGCTTCAGAACGTTGCTCATGAGACCCTGAACAGCTTCCAGACCTTTCTCCTTCAAATCTGAGGTGAGAATAACTCGAACTTTTGCAAAAGGCTTTGACGTTCCTTTACTTTTCACCTTATACTCAATTACACCACCAGAACAGCTCTGAGGTATCAACGCCAAATTAAAATCTCCATTGATCCTTTTGCACTTCAGCTTTTCCTTAGATTTTGTAACAGGCTTTTGTGTTGTGATGCAAGAGTCTCCATCCAGGACTTCTTTGACTTTGCTCTTTGCGCTTAAATCTTCCTGAAAAATAGCTACATATACAAATTCATCAATCACACTAACACATGAGGCAAGATGTTTACCTTGTTTTGTGGACACAACTCTATAGTAGACATTCTCGTCAATGTTTGCAAACGTGATCCTCTTCTTAGGCAAACCAACCATCACACCCGCTGTGACTAGAAAGGCTCTTCCCAAAATCAACGGCCTATCAGAACCATTGCTCATCTCCACTACCTGAAAATCATTAGTAACAAGACAATTAGCCACTTTCACATTTAAATTATTAACGGTACCTTGTGGAGACTTTGTGGGAGAGTCTGCGAACTCCGGGGTCAGCTTAGGAGGCTCTGTAACAACACCCAATCTCTCAGCAATGGTCTTCGACATCAAATTAACCGTAGACCCAATGTCACATAGAGAATCAGTGAACTTGACCCCTAAAATAGAACATGGTACTTCAAACTTCTCAGGGTCATCTATCTTGGGCATAATCTTCATCGATGAAGATGCATTTATAGCCTTGATGAACAATGCCTCGATCTCCTTCATAGTTTCCCTTGTGTTCTTGAAGAACTGATTCACATGGTAGTGCTCCTAAGCATCTTCAAATGACGTGTTATGAGGGATCCTTTTCACTCTTTTATGAAATCCAACCAGAGTCTTCTCACTGATAGGTTCTCTGAGATATTGTGGCACTATGGAGTATGGTACTTTAGGAGTGTATTTACGCTCAGGAATCGCAGAAAATGGGGGATTCTTTTCTGAAATGTCATCAACTTTTGCAGAATCATCCTCACCAACTACTCTGTCATTCTCAAATTTGACAGCATTGCACTATGCTCTGGGATTCACTTCTGCTTTCCCAAAAAGAGTTCCTGGAGATCTCTTAACTGCTTCAATAGTCTGAGCCAATTGTATATCCATCTTTTTCACATGTGCAGAGAGGGATTCGAACTTATTATTGAGGTCATTGTACATGTCATCAACCTTGGAATTACTGATCTTCTGTCCCTCTAAAAGTTGATGCATCATGGCTTCAAGTTTATTATCCTATGGGGCTGGCTCTTGCTGAAAATTTTGGAAACTAGTGAAGTTTCCAGAAGTCTGTCACTTATTCTGAAACCCTTATGGAAAATTCTTCACGCTCGGATTTTGCACAAACGTTTTTCCCTGAAAACCTGAAGGATAACTTTTCTGACATGAATTTTGCACGCTCTGAAAATTTTGAAAACCTGAACCCGAATTTTGCACGAACTGTTTTTCTGCAGATTCCTGCTGAAGAAAATATGCGCTCGGATTCTACACCGATGATTTTCCTGAAAAGTTATTCGCACCCGGATTTTTCACGAACTGTTTTGCAGCAAACTGTTAAGGAGGAATAACCTGATTGAATCCTTTGTTCTGATATCCCATGTAGTTCACCTCTTCCTGCTCTTCAGACTCTTCCATAGCACATATATCAGCATCTATATCAACCATATCCTTCGAGAAACTGACACGTCTTTCTTGGCCTTGTTGATTATTTAGTATCTGAGCCATCATCGATCTTAACTCAGATATTTGGGCACGTTCAGAAGTTGCCCCTTTTGATCCCCTGACATAGTCAAGACAGTGGTTGTTGTTACTGGCTGCCAGGTTCTCAATTAGCTGGTATGCATCATCCACGGACTTAGTCATAAAATCTCCATTGTTGGTTGTGTCTAGAGAGAGCTGGTAGCTCTCATATATACCTCTGTAGAAAGTATTCAATAGGCACTCCCTGGAGAAACTGTGGTGGGGACAGTCTCTGATGTATTCCTTGAAACGTTCTCAAGCTTCAAAGAACGATTCAGTAGCTCCCTGCTGAAATCCTGAGATCTTGTTCCACAGCTGATTAGATCTTGACTTAGTGTAGAAGTGAGCAAATAATTCTCTTTTGACTTCGTCCTAGGAAGTAAGAGACGCAGGGGGAAATGATTTGTACCATCTTTAGGCTTTATCATCCAGAGAGAAGATGAACAACTTGCACTTCAGGTAGTTTGGTGGAACACCATTGGGGCGAGTGGTACTAGCGATTTCTTCAATCATCTTGAGATGCTCCATTGGGCATTCAACCGCAAGGCCATGGAACAGATTCTGCTTCACCAACTAGATCACATGAGCCTTGATCTCGTAGTCTTGCCTCTCAATTTGCGGCAATCTGATGGAACTCCTATTCAGGAAGAAGGCCTCCGATGAATCGAAATCTCCAATGGTGGGTCTCCTTGGTTGACCCTGCAGTAGTTGCTGTGGTGGAGGTAGCTAAAGTGGTTGTGATCACCCATCACTCTTGCTAGTTCCTTGTTGTCAAGTGCAATCAAATCTCTAGAGCTTTATCCACTTTTTGTCATGCACCTGAAACAACAAAGGAAACGAGAAGTGCGCGTAACTAATATCAAATAAAAAGAAAAAATCTAGATTAGATCCTAGATAAAGTATCGTAGGTGTTATTTGGTCCCCGGCAACGGCGCCAAAAACTTGATATCTCAGGTTTTAACCCTTAAATCACACAACAAGTGCACAGCCATTCGCAGTAGTATTTCAGGGATCGAATCTACAAAGACCAAGACGCACACTAGAATTCTCTATTTCAAATCAAGCTAGAAGACATAAAGTTGTTTGTTGGGTTTTCGAATTGCAGAGTGAATAAAAGTAGAAATTAAAATGATGTAAATTCAATAAGCGAAAAGCGTCAGGCATCAGGGTAATTCGCAGAAAATCAGATCATGAATGCAGGAAACTTGTGAGGTAATCAATTAAGCATCATTATCGAACTGAAAACACAGTTGTATAATTTTTCCACTCTCGTGGCTCCAATTACTATATCTAACAACCTAAAAGACTAACTCTCATTGAATTCAGGAAGTTAAACATGCATTAAGTTCAGGTTTTGATTTGTTCACAAAGCACCTTAACATCAACTCTCGTTAGCTAAGGATACTTTGCTAACTTTGCTAACGTGGATTATTTTCAAACAATCAAATCAACTCTCATTGTATTCAATTAACCTAAGATCATGAAGAGGGTAGCTAATCAAGTTCATACATTAAGAACAATCCAAGTGAAGAATTCTAAGGAAGATTCCCTAATCATGCAATCCTAATCCTTCAATCTCATCAATTCCTTTGAAATCCTAAAGCCTAACAATGAAACTACTCAGACATAATGGAAAGAACAGAAATCATAGATGAATTGAAAGACAATGAAATTAAAAAGATAAATGGGGTTCAGAAAGCTTCTCCAAAAGTTTATGGATGTAGAGTTTCTTCTCCCTAAAGCATACAAAGAAAAAGTTCAAAATTCTGGGAAAAATAAAATTTGATAACTTAATTTTCGTCCTAGATATTTATATAGGATTCTCGGCTCTTTTCTGCAAAATCTGGGAATTCTTGGGCAAAAAGGGTATTTTCCGAAACTGGACAGCATGTGTTACGAAAATGGCCATAACTTTTGATCCCACTGTTGGATTGTCTTCAAACCACCCTCACATGAAAGCTAATGCACGTGGCTATTTTGTGACAAAATTTCAGCTCGATCCAACGGTGGGAACCTTTTCATATAAGGCCAAACTTCTTATCCATCAGCATAATTATGCATCTTCGTAAGTTTATATTTGTCCAAATTGCTTCACTTCTCTTCAAAGCACCTTAAAACCTGTAAAAACACCAAAAGACTCCAAAAAGAATCCAAAAAGACTCCAAAAATTCTCAAAAAACCAAAAACACAATTAGAAGTTAGTAAAAACTGAAATATATCAAAGACGAGGACAAAGAAACACCAAACTGGAGGCAATTCTTAGTAGATGATTTAGAGGATAGAGACAAGGTTGTGGTAGACGAATACACATCAGTAGTAAGAGATTACAGTGGAGTAAAGAGAAGGTTGGGTGAAGTTGAGAAGAGGAACCGGGAAGGGTTCTTCGAGCTGCCATTGCATTTGAGGTGTTGTTGTGTCAAAGACGAGTTACAAACATTAGGCGAAAAAATCGAAACTCCCCAGAAAAGATTCCGACATCAAGTAGAAGAAAATGGTCAGTTAGAACATGAAATCGCGAAAGTGTGAGCACTTCTTCAACTTCAATCTTTTCCGTTTCCAGTACGCCGCATCATCAAGGAGAAGGGATGAAGAGAAAACCTGGAAGAACAAAGTCAAATGACATAGGGGTGAAATCTGCAGATGTTGATGATAGTCTATAGACGAAGATTCCAACATTAGAAGACAAAGTTCGCACAGATATTGACGCGATGTTGGAAGAGAATCTTGACTTCAGGTTAAGATTTAGCAAATCAGTAAATCAAATACAAAAGTACCGAACAACAATTCAGGATCTAAAATCAGAGCTATCGAAACTGAGGATTGAAAGCAAGCATCAACATGATTATCCAAGAAGTAGAAGTAACGTTGTTGCATCCAGAGGCGAAATGTAACAACCCGTCCTACGGGACCCGCCGGCAAGCCCTGCAGAGCATCGACTTCAACCCCTCGCCTCTGACATACCATCCAGCCAGGTAGGTTGTTGGTGGCATGGCGTTCCTTTTAACCCAAACGTCCGCGCTTGGCGTTACTCGAACCATGACCTCACACTTTAACAACCCTCCCACAGGACAAGTTGTCACCAATTGACCTACAGATCAATTAGTGACGATTTGTCCTGTGGGAGGGTTGTTAAAGAGTAAGATCATGGTTCGAGTAACGCCAAGCGCGGATGCTTGGGTTAAAAGGAGATGCTCTGCAGGGCCAGCCGGCGGGTCCCGCGGGACGGATCGTTACACAAAGCTTATCTATAGACACATTAAAGACCGAAGAGAGATTCAAACAGAGCTATAGTTATAGCTAGAGAACAGATCGCTTCTTAAAGATGAACTCAAGGGAAGGTATGCATAGCTAGCCGATGTCCACGACGAGATCGCAAGTCACAGCTCATTCCGGTGGTAGTAAAGTAAGCGATTCAGAGAATAGTGATTACCAAGCAGCAAAGTTGCATGGAGAGGTGCTTAACATGAAACAGGAGAACAAAACGATCTCCAGCGAATTTCAATTGGGTCTTTTCTCGTGAGTCAGTCAATCTCGAGGTCTGCAGAAACAGTCTTGTTACATTAGCCAACACAGAAAGCTCTCCTAATAACCTCAGTCGAATCTTTGGCTTACCTGTGACATCTAAATCAAACCGTACAGATAGGTTTTGAAGATTCTTTGCCGATTTTGAATTATAAAGTTACTAGTAGTGAATACCATACATTTAGGAGGTCCTACTGTACATCATCATATTCTTGTCCTAAGAAAATCATTAACGAAAGCAGTAAAACAACAGAGCAAATTATTTTTGCTAATGAACTATAATCCCTTTTGCACAGTGCTTCCCGCGGTTGCTAAATCGTGGGTTTTTCCTTTACTTGCTTCATTTTTGGGTTTTGATTCAGCCTCTGCTCCAGTGAGCGGTGAAACCGTAGTACTACTCTCCTTTTCAGGTGCTTTATCCAAAGGACTTTTAACAGTGCACCTGCCAATTTCAGTCTGAAATATCTGGTTTTTCTTAGGCATAAGACTAGGAGGAGTCTCCAGTTTTGCAGCCACCAACTTTCCTGCACTAGTCGCTGAGTTAGTTGAGATGGTTTTATTTGGCTGAACTATTGTTGTAACCATGGGGCTTGCTCTGTTTCCCTGAGTTTGCTCTTTCTGTACACCAACCGGCTTGCAAGACATGGAAGCTGCTGCTGCCGCACTTGGCTTTTGTGGCATTACAATAGGCGCAGGAACTCTCTGTGTGGGTGCCAACCTTGACGATGCAAAACCAGAAGGAACCGATTTATTCTGGATTGTAGATCCTTTGGTTAAAGGGGCCATAGGTGACTGCTTATTAGAAGAAGGTGCTGACGATATTACGCTATGTTTTGGGATTCCATCAACTGAATGCCTTATATTCGAAGGTTCAACCGCTTTAGTAGTAGCAGCAGTAGCAGCAGGAGGAGTAGCAGTACTAGCAGTAGTAGTAGCAGCAGCGGCGGCGGCGGCAGCAACCCTCTTTACTGGCTCAGAGTTTGGTACAGATTCTAAACTTGACGAACGAGGCAAAGAGGCTGCCGAAACATTTTTCACGGGTTCGACCTTTGGCACTAACATGGTAACAGCATTCTTTCCTGGTTCAACCTTTGGCACTAGTGCAGCAGTTGTCAGGCCAGACATACAGGCTGCAGCAGCGACTGAATTAGCTGTCACCATTAGTTCTGCTCTCAAAGTTGAATTTGCTATAGTTTTCTTTCCAGTGACTCGAGACTTTGTAGCTGGAGCTGGTGTTGCTGCTCGGGGCAATGCTTGAACTACTGGCTGAGACTGTTGGTTGCCTTGCACTGAACTACCACTGTTGGATCCATTGGCTTGTGGTCCCGTGATCCTACCAGGTATACCTAAAGAAATAGTCAAATTAAAAATAAAATTAAGAGAAGCGCTGGGCAAAGAGATCATAACTTTGAAAGAAAAAGCTATGTAAGCAAGTATAACATAGACAGAACCTAGACGAACTAACAAATAGTGGAATAAGCTGGAAAGGATCTTCAGTTACTCGTACCTACTCCAAGTTTCTTTGAGGGTAGCCGATTACCAACTGCCAAAGATAATGCACGATTAGCCGCCATTTGTGCTTCTGTTCGCTGTAGGCCAGATTGAGTAGAAGAATTTGAATTATCACATCTTCTCCTTATAGCCCCCCATCGCTGCATATACGAAAATCAATTTGTTACCACCAGCCCGATGAAGGATATATGCTAAATAAAAAGCAGCAAAGGTTCCCATCCAAACTTGTCCCCCGAAATCTTTCTTTCCACTACTAACCGAGTATATCTGGAACCATCAAATAATCGGACGAGAAAATATCCACAAAAATTATAGACAAAGACGATTATTGCATTCAGCAGCTGCCTTCTATGCTAATTAAGAGATTATTAATCATATCATTTAGAGATCCATAGCCTGGATTTTGAACCCGGGAAAAATGAGAGGAAACCCACATCCAGACCGAACTAGATGACAACGGATATATCTCTAGAGCAATGATCATATTTCTGCTAGGAGTCTCAATAGCGACACCTTCAACCAACAAAAGTGGGGTTCTATAAAGAAGCGTGAGAAAATGCCGCCTACTTGCATCTAGAGAGAGTGTGACGTATATTGGAGCAAAAGCTCAAGATCACAAGGAGCTCATGAAGTTTGACTCGCGGGGTCTGTGATATGGTTCTTCTCGTCTACATTACTGCTATCTTTCCAGATTCAGATAACGGTGTATATAGGGATACCAAGAACAGACTAAATGAAGAGGATGAGGAAGGGATGGCAATATTATCAACACAGGAAACTGCTACCCATCACGCATAGTCGCAACACACTCCAAGTCCTACATCATACTCATCCTTTTTTTACAGCAATTAGAGACCCATTTCATTTGACGCTCAGATTCCTTTACCATAATGGTGCGACTACGAAATGGCTCTCTACATGATGGTATGATGGTAAATGAAGACCGAACATGCATATGCTACGGAGCAATTCACAGGAAATAATGTGTAAACCACATAAGAACACTAATGCATGCTGATATGATGTTGATATGAGAGGACATGCTGAAAATGAGAAAACTGTATAAGCCAAATGAAATTACAACCTGCGAGAGTTGCGAGGCTGTTCTCTCTCCTTCAAATTCTTCCTTGGCAATAAGGGCCCAGCTTCCTTCCCCATGTCGCTTCACAGCAGCAATCAGCTCATCATCATCCTCAGTTGACCATTTTTTCCTTCTCTTCCGAGGCGCCATACTACTGGCTAACCCATTTCCATTATACCCTTCCGCTGCTTTCTGAAGTAAAACAGGAAAGGTGATATTCATCCCTCTTGACGACCAATACGAGTCTGATGGTTCCTGAGGCCCCCTATGCAGGCCATAAGGTACATTAATGGTCAAGGGAGCCTCAACTGTTGAGTCTTCGGGAATGTCAGACTCACTTGGAACATAGGACGCAGCTATCACCTAAAAAAGAGTAAAAACAGGAAACTTAGCATTTGGACCAACAAGAACTCAGAATAAGCAGGCATCATACCCAAGATTAATGGCCAAACCAATATGTTCTAAATTTTCAACATGACAGAGAAATCAAGAACTACTGCAAGGGTAAAAAGTCAAAGGTACCATTTAAAAATACTTTGATAAAAAAATTTGACAAAAGAGAATACAGAAGTGAGCTTCTTTCCACTGGATGAAACAAATTTCTCGTAAGATAATACGAAATTTCTCTACCACAGTGCATGAGCTTATAATGCTTGTCTAATAAGAATGCCCAAAGATAACAAAAGTAAAGCAAAATCATAATCAGCCGGTCTCTCAATAGATATCAAGTCAACAAATTTCAGTTTTAACAAAAAACAACGAAACCATGCTGAATATCTAGAAAACTATCAATGGAATCACCTACATGAATCTAGAAACTAGTGTCTAATATAGAAGACAGGAATGAGGGAAAAATAGATACAAAGCAAGAACTCAAATATCTCCCCAGAATAAATGTTACACAGAAACAGCACCTATAAAGTAGTATAGTAAACTAGCTCTTCTCTGGAAACTGAACAACAACATTGAAAGGAAAGAAGAAGAACCTCAGAAATTATCTTCTATTTTTACTTACTTTCACATGCGCAACAGCTTCCACTGCTGAATCAATGCTGACTGAAGGGGAAGCTTCCAATTCACACTCCATGTCACTATCATCATCCTGCACAAGCAAGGGTTCGCTAAAATTTGCACATACAACATGTAATTCACAGGTTACAGAAATTCATTCTACCTTAGACCAAAATATGTTTCACCAAAAAAAATATATATATATATATATATCCACCACCAAACTAAAATCGACAGGAGCAGAACTTTCACTTTTAGGCTATCAAGAAATGGTAAAAAACAATAATGAGAATAATAGCCACTCGTCAGCTACTATCTCCAAAGTACGAAGTAAGAATCCCAAGTAACCAAGGATTAAGATAGCTTATTAACAATGCAACATAAGTTAGCCTGCATTTTGAATAACAAAGAAAGATAATCAACAGACAAAGTCCTGAGTCTTCCACCCATACAGCCAGACAGAAGTAACATCTTACGAAACTGTAACAATGCCTTACGGAAAAGAGCAGGCAACAGGCATAAAATCCCTTATTGAGCCAACCAAATTGAATTTCTAACAAGATCCATGCACATATATATATCTTGAGAGAATTCAAGAGACTATACAATGATACTAGAATGTAGGGGAAACAAATAAAAACCCAATAATGGCACAAGACAAGAAGAGTTAATTGGAAGTAATGTGATTAGAGGAACCTGAAGTGGAGCGTCGGGAAGAAGAGAAAGAGAATCTCGATAAGCAAGATGTCGCCAGAGCAACTGGTATTCTCTAGCATTAGTAATTCCAGTAGTGGTCTTCTTCACTAACTCATTCCAGTCCATCTTGGGTTTGGCGTAATAAGCCATTTCCTGAAGCAACTTCAGTATCGTTATGGCGTCATATCTGCAACAACAAAGCCGGATTAGTCAAAGCCCAGTGTTCCTAGATTCAATCAATGGCGGAAAAACCGAGAGACCTTTGCAAAAGAGTGGCGATGTCTCCTTCACTGATCAACTCTTTCCTCTTTTTCTTATTGCTGCTATCTACCATTGTTTGTAATTTTGGTAAACAGCAATCACATGTTACCAACAGTCAAATCCTCAGCGTAAGTCTCTCTACTCGAACGGGGCGAAGGCTATTCGATTTCACTAACAAACCCTAAGTGCTATTACAGATTGAGAGAGAGAGAGAGAGAGAGAGTGGAATGTCGTAGGAGATCGAAGAAGCAGCGGAGAAGCGTACACTATATTGCAGGAGATGAAGAAGGAAACCGATCGGAGAGAAGCGCGTGTAGCGCACGCGTGCGGCTTGGGTTTTGTGGAAAGAGGAGAAAAAAAGCGACCAAGGTTAAGCAATTTCAGTCGGTCTCGCCGCTAAATATATCTATCTACGATGTTTCCAAATTTTTTTACCAATTTGCCTTTCTCGGTTTGTCTATTTTATTTTTAGATTATAAATTACTGAATAAATAAAGAGTTTACTAATCAGATCGAAAAGGGCCGAAAATGTCTCAAGACAAAAGACGATTATTGCGGCGATTTTTGCTTGTTCTGCGTAACCGTTGTTATCTCTCGATTGAGAGTGCTGGTTTTCGGCGATTGTAGTTTGGCGATTCCATCATCTGGCGGTTTCTCACTTGATAACTGCTACACGATGGATTCTACTTAAAGCCAAAGAAGGGTTGGGGATTCGTTGTGTTGTTCGCAAATAAAAGTTGGTCTTTCTCTTCTTGTTATTAATGGCGGACAACATATGGAGACAAATACATAATATCTCGTTAGGAATCGATGATTTGGTGATTAACTTACATGTGGCGTTATGTGATGAAGCAGTGGCGGCGAACCAGTTTTGTCTGATTGTAAAACCAGTGAATCCAAGGAGACAGTTTTTTTTTCCGCTAATCCAAGGAAACAGAATTTGCGGGCTATGGTTACTACTCTCCCGAGGGTCTGGGGTGTTGGAGAAGAAGTAACGGGTGTATATTCGACAACAGGATGATCCAGTTCGTGTTTCAATTTGAAGAATCTTTGATGTCGGTTCTACGAAGGGGACCCTGGCCCTATAATGATTGGATGTGTGTGGTTGAGAGATGGACTCCTCTGACTATGGAGAATGATCTCAACTCCATTCTTTTCTGGGTTCAAGTCAAAGGTATCCCTCTTCAATACCTTACCCACAATATGATTGTGCATATTGGCAGGGAGATAGGCGACTACATGGAGACCGACTTTGGTGGTGAGGCTATTCGACATGTTAACCATGCCAGAGTTAAGTTGTTATGAAAAATCAATGAGCCTTTGCGGTTTCAAAGGATGTTCCAGTTTGGTGATGAAGCAGTGGTGATTAAGTTTCAATATGAAAAGTTACGCCAATTTTGCACTATTTGCGGTTCTCTAACACATGTTGTGGATGAGTGTTCTCATAATCGGGGTGATGGTGATGCTCCGGCAGATGATGATGATGGCCAAGATGATGATACCCTACCGGGATTTCCTCAGCCGCGTGAAGATAATGATCAAGAGCAGATTGATGGTGATATGAAAGATGCTAATCTGGATGAGGAGCCTTTCCAACCTGCCTCTAAAAAGCAGAAAAGAGAGGATGTTTTTGCAACAGAAATGCCTACTATGTTCTTCGATATGAAACAGGTGTTTGCTGCAGAAGAGTGTGAAGAGCGTTATTGTAAGAGGCAACGAATCCATTCTGGTATGAGTGAATCTCGACAATAGAAGATACCAAGGAATGATGATGCAAGTTTTTCCCGTCCAAATACATCAAGTGAGGATAATGAAGAGGCAAACAATGACTGTAATGGTAGGGTGGGCCATAATCCACCAAGAGCAAAATGAATAAGCAATAAAGATGTGGTTTGTTACTTCTCCTGTGTTTATGGTTTTCCGATACGAAAAATGAGACATATACTATGAGAAAAACTTGAAAGGATTTCTACTACACGTCAAGGACCATGTATAATGAGTGGTGATTTTAATGAAGTCCTAAGTATAAATGACAAAAGAGGAGGCCGTCCAAGAGAGCTTTGGAGTCTTGTTGACTTTCAAAACATGATCCATAACTGCAATGTCTCCGACTTACCTTATACTTGTAATAACATGACATGGATAGGAAAAAGGAAGAATGTTGTGGTGGAATGTTGGTTGGATAGGGCAATGGCAAACGACGAGTGGAGAGCTAAATATCCAGCTTCGGAGGTGGAGTACTTAGACATGGTAGAATCGGACCACCGTCCAACCATTATTAAGATAAGAAAAGAAACAGATCAAGGGAAACATATGTTCCGGTTTGATAAACGATGTTGTGAGATGGAAGGATTTAGAGTGATAGTTACACAAGGCTGGAATGCGAAACATAATGTCGATATCTGCTCTAGAATCCGCAAGTGTCGTAGAACAATCGCTGATTGGAGACGTGCAAATCATACCAATGCTGCGAAGAAAATCTCTGACTTGTGATCTAGGATAGATACATTGAACCGTGATCCACTAACCTCCTTAGAAACAATAGATGAGTTTAAGAAACAACTCCTTCAAGCTTATCGTGACGATGAAAGCTTCTGGAAACAGAAGAGTCGGAATCTCTGGCTTCGCGAAGGAGACCGTAACACCAAATTCTTTCAGGCCGTGACCAAGAATCGAATTGCCAGAAACCGATTAGTCTCCCTTCAGGGTATAGACGGTGTAGAGATCTCCGGGAATAAAAACATAGGGGATGAAGCAGAATGATATTTTTCATACCTCTTCACGACAACAAGACCAATATTGAGAGATGAAATACTTAACGTCGTCAATAACGTTGTGTCAGACGATGTGAATGCTAAACTCACACGCGCCGTAACCATGGTTGAAGTTAAGAAGGCTCTGTTTTCTATCGGGGCAACAAAAACCCCTGGTCAGATGGGTTTACGGCAAAGTTTTTCCAAGAATATTGGGATGTCATAGCATATGATCTATTTCACATGGTTCAACACTTCTTCGACAACAATGAATTTCCAGAGGGGATAAATCATACGAACTTGTTCTTGGTACCAAAAATAGCTATTCCATTATCCATGAAGGATTTCCGACCTATTAGCTTATGCAACGTATTGTACAAAATCATCTCAAAAGTACTAGTGCAGAGATTGAAATGGTTCCTTAAAGACATTGTCACTGATAACCAAGCAGCCTTTATCCCATGACGGTAAATCATGGATAATGTGATGATAGCACATGAGATTTTACATTCATTGAAAGTCAAGAAAGATTGTGCAACGACTTACATGGGGGTAAAGACTGACATAAGTAAAGCTTATGATAGAATCGAGTGGACATTCTTACAAGAAGTTATGAAGAGAAAGGGATTCTCCGAAAAGTGGATTAGTTGGATAATGCGTTGTGTTACTTTATTCTCTTTTTGACATTGATAAATGGTAGCCCTTATGATGATTTTAAAGCTACATGGGGTCTCCGATAAGGGGATCATCTATCCCCATATCTCTTTATTTTATTCTCCGATGTGTTAAGCTTAATGCTACATAAGGCAGAACGTGGGAAAAGGATCGAAGGTATCAAAGTAAGAAAGAAAGACCCCTGTATTTCACATCTTATGTTCGCAGATGACTCCTTCTTCTTTGTCAAAGCTGATTAGTCAAACAGTAATAATCTATGCTGAATCTTTGAAGAGTATGCGTCAATCTCGGGGCAGGTAATTAATCTTTCGAAATCATCTATTACATTTGGCCAGAAAGTTTTTGAACATACACGACAAAGCATCCAACGAATCCTGGATATTCCAAATATTGGGGGAGGTGGTAAATATTTGGGACTCCTAGAACTGTTTGGACGGCGAAACAAGGAAATGTTTTCTAACATTCAACAATCCGTCAAGAATAAAGTTAAAGGATGGCAGTCTCGATTTTTATCAACGGCGGGCAAAGATATCCTAATTAAGAGTATATCCTATGAAATGTCGGTATACTCAATGAATTGCTTCCAACTACCCATTGAGCTTTGTGAAGACATAAACAACATGATGGCTCTCTTTTGGTGGGGCACCACCGATGAAACCAGGAAGATGAATTGGATCTCATGGAAGAGGCTAGTTGTAACAAAGCGAGAGGGGGGACTTGGATTTAGAGATCTCCACTTATTTAATCAAGCTCTCTTAGCTAATCACGTTTAGAAGATCATGCAAAGACCACAAAGCCTTGTTCATCGTATTCTTAAGACGAGGTATTTTCCAAAACGCAATATTATACACTTATCAGTGGGATCACAACCGTCTTATGGTTGGCGTTCATTAGTATTTGGGTGTGAATTGTTAAAGAGAGGATGTCATGTCTATATCGGTGATGGGGATCAAGTTATGATAGGACGTGGTAACTGGCTTCCTACCTTACCGCCACGACCACCGCGGACTCTCCTGCCTATCAATTCTAACTCCAGGGTTAGCAAACTCATAGACTACTCTACTAGACAGTGGAATGAAGAAGCTATTGCCGATATGATTGACCCCTCAGATCACTATCTTATCTCCAAATTATATCTTGCTCCACTCTATCGACAAGACACATGGGTATTGAACTATACGACAAATGGGATATATACGGTAAAGTCAGGGTATTGGGTCGTAACAACGATGAACTCAGTGAACAATAACCCCTTACCTCCGATGGTTTCCAAAAAAGATATCGCCTATGGCATATGGAAGCTGGATATTGCTATGAAAATTAAACATTTTCTATGGCAAGTTGGCTCGAAAGCAATCGCTATCTCATCTAATCTACGACAGAGGCATATACAAGTGAATGAATGGTGCACATGATGTTGTACACAAGAAGAGACCAAAGATCATCTTTTCTTAGGATGTGTCTATGCTAAGGCTACATGGCGACTCACAGGTTTATTAACATATGACCTTGGTGATGAGAATATCTCCTTTGATGATAAGATGCGCATCATCCTTAACATACATACACAATCGCAATCGAAAAACGAACTTCGCTTCTTGTCGTGGTACATTCTATGGCGCTTATGGAAAGTGCGGAATAATCTCTTATTTAACAAGATGGATGTCACAGTTCACGATACGGCCCAAATGGCAAAAGAAGATGCTATGGAATGGGCGTCATCGAAAAATATACATGAGTCGAGTGAAAGTGTTGCCTCAAGACGCTATTCGGCTCCATTGAGACGGTGGACACCACCATTGCGGGGATGGACGAAGTGTAACTTTGACGCCTCTCATTACGATGGGGATCAACCCTCAGGTCTAGGTTGGATCCTTCGAAACTCTAATGGACAATTCTTAGAATGTGGGCATCAAAAGTATAAGGTCGCTTTACAATGATCGAAGTGGAATGTTCGGTTTTGATTTGGGCGCTACAATGTGTATGGTCTCATGGATATCAATATGTGGAGTTTATAGGTGATAATCAAAGACTCATGGATTTGCTTAACAATCAAGGAATTGATATGAGACTTATGCACATGAGAGAAGCTATATGGGGATGGATACATATGTTCAAGGGAATAAAATTTACATATACACCGCGAGAGACGAACGTTTGTGCAGATGCACTCGCGAAATACATTTCGGCCATAAATGAGCCATGGAAGCTCTATAATGTATGTCCCAATTTTTTTTAACTCCCTTTGTAAACCCTACTTCGTGTTATGAGTAATAAAAGTAAGAGTTAGTCGGAAAAAGTAAATAAAGAGTTTACTACACCTAAGTGTACTCCTCTAACTTTTTTCTTTTTGGTATAAATGGTAAAATTTATTACCATTTTGATTTTTGACAAAAATTTACAAAGGTCATTAACAACGAAAAAAAAAGACAACAGTCAAATACAAAAAAAAAGTCAAAATTCGAGAGATAACAAAATAGAAGCTACTAAAAACAATGCCTAGATTAAAATGATAAAAGGATAAAACATGTACAGACAATTTCATCAGTTCGCGCAAAAAATAACCTCAGTGAATTCGTGAGTCTGAACCCGGTAAAATTTGGCTTGTCCGAAGCTCCGCTCCATGTGATCGGTTCTTAACTTAAACTAACATGTGAAAATAACTAGACACGATAGGTAACTACTAATCTAACACCTCTGATTACTTCACATCCGACCCGAATAGCCTAATAACACCGATCTGCAACAAGTACCCTTCTTGCTTTAAAATATAGACCTTATTTGGAGATAAGATCTTCAACGAGACGCGTCACACCATCAAACATGCACCAAAGAAGACATAAATCAAATAAGCACTACTCGGAGTCAATGAGAAGACAAAGACACTTGCGGGATGTCTTTGTAGCTGGTTGGATCTGCATGTGCGGCCCCTAAATTGGGAGGCTCTGGTTGACAACTCTGAGCATCACCTATACCGCACACGTTTCTTCAACTGAGAACCAATGAAGGGTCTTCCCGAAAGTGGATATGTCTACCTGCTCCAAAGATGCATCATCGCTAGCGAGAGCGACAAAACCCGAGACAAAAAACATCATCAGAAATCCACCAGAGGCCAAGCGCCACACCAACATGTGGTACCAATTTGAACTTGTTCACCGATTGTCTCGTCCGCTTGAATCTCCGTGAATCCGACCCACGTGTATAGAAAAATGAGCTAGACTCCACGTGCCGCCAACATGATAAATCGGAGATAGACTTCAGACAAGAGCCGAGTCCACCCAAGTTGAGAGAGGAGTAGAAGGCATGACTGGGAACTTAGGAGAGAGATGGCAAAGAGTAGGCGAACTGACATATCCCATCGTTGATACCATATCTGAAATCAGATATGGATTCTCACCACACCAGCTCCTCCTCAAGAGAAACCCTCTATCTCTCTTGCCAAACAACCTCATTGTGACCCCAAAACCGCCTGACACCTGATCTTGACCATGTGGTGACTGTCAGGTAGGATAGAGCCAACGATATATCAGCCAGAGGAAGAGAAGTAAAAAGATGAGAGGAAGAAGGAGAAAGAAAGACATGAGAAGATGGGGCAATCAACAGTCAAGGTCAAGGACGGAGCCACCAACCATCCAAATCTTGTACCTTATTCACAAAGTAATGGACTTTATGCATATGCACTATTGAGATTTAATTCAATAAGTATGGATTTATCATTAATCATACTTAT